>VMDO01002834.1:63443-157664 GCA_007922755.1 Pedetes capensis
GCAAAAACAATATTCTCATGAAAACTATTTTCTCTAAAATCGTTTTCTCCATTAACTTTAAAAGTGCTTATCACATTAATGCTTGATCTATGATCAGAGCATTCAAAATATTAAAGTAATTAATATTTTTTGGAACAAGGAAAATATCAGATTTAATTTTATCTGTACGTCACTACATGAGCTATAATTTCAATTAACAAAATGAAGTTTGGCACAGCCCTAATGAAGATCTCACTTCCCAAAATATACTAGACATGGAGATGCAATTGGTCACTAAAATCTCTTCATATAATAAACATTTCCATTTTATTTGAAAACTTACTTGAATAAATTCTCCATGCATTAATGTTTATATTGAACAACTTGTTAGATGTTATAGGATGTCTTTTGGGGGTGATTTGGTTTTTGTCGTCTTTATTGTTTTTTCACTTGTTTATTTATTTTTGTTGTAGTGAGAATTAATCCCAGAGTCTCACACATGACAGGCAAGTGCTCTACCACTAAGCTACTTCCCAATTCCATGATCTCCTCTTTTCAAAATAATTGTATGCATTCTAGCCACATCGACTTACAAGAAAGCATAACTACTCTTTTCCACTCCTCCAATTTTTTCCATAAATGAAAATTTGTAGAAAATCAATTCTGTACATCATGGCCTAGAATTTCAATACTTAATATTACCTATAACCTTTATTTTAGAAATGAATCTCATTTATCTTTTAGTTTTATTACTAATCCTTCACCAGTGCCTAGACAGTTTTCAGAGTCTCACAATTATTTTCCGAATGACTGAGAACAGAGCACGTTCTGTTGTTGCTTTGCATCATTTACACTTCCTGGTGACATTTTTCCTCGGTAAAAAAAGCAGGGCAACATTTTGAGTATTGAGAGAAGAATATGGATTACCTTATGCCTTGTAAAAGCAGTAGTTGTAAACCAAAGCAAACAAAGATATTTCATGTGATGGAGCACTGTATTTCCACTTTCTTCATTTAATTTTGTTTCTGTCGATCTGCTGTACATAGGGCCTCTATGAGTCTAACTCAACTCGACGGCACCTAACAACAACAACAACAACTCCCAGCAAACTCAGTAGACCCAAACGCCAACAGTTTTCTGCTTATTTTATAATTCCCATGTTTCTTCTTTAGTTTTAGCAAGTAGGAATAATATCGCCACACCCTTCAGAGCTTTACCACCTCCCATATTTTACCTTCTCCCAAATTCCCCAAACACCCAACGTGGCAGATGAGGCCAGAAGAAAGCTGTGGGCACTCTGCTCACCCTGCTGGCTGAGTTCTGTATTGCAGCCTGGGGGCCTGCTGTGAAGCTCCGGTGTAACAGGAATTTTCAGTCCTGTTTGTGTATTCCTAGATTTCCAGTCATATGTGGGTCTTTAATATATTGTTTATGTTTTGTTGTTGTTGTTGTTAGGTGCCGTCAAGTCGGTATCCGACTCATAGCGACCCTCATAGGGTTTTCAATGGCTGACTGTTTTGGGATTGCCTTGGGAGTGGATTGCCACGTCCTTCTCCCATTTTTGCTGTGCTAGGAATTGAACTCGGGACCTCAGAGACTGCAGCGCAGCACTCTACCAACCGAGCTAAATCCCATCCCCCTGTCTGTGTTTAGGACCTCCTTTCATTTTAAAAATATAATTCAGTATTGTGATAGACACATTTGGGTCCTGACTGAGGTTAACCATTGTTAAAATAGTACAATACTTGAAATCTCAAAAGTGTGATTATGGACTGTATTACAAGCAATTATTGCCACTTTTGTTAATTTATACATTCTGGCTACAAAAGAAAATGTCCTGGTTTTACAGAGATATATTTATATGATCAGGAGTAGAATCACTGGTATCTGGTATTTGCTTTAAAATATATCATCAATAATTAAAAGAAAAGTTGGATGCATGAACCAAATATTTAATCAGAATTGTAAAAATTAATTTTTAAATTAAAATTTTGAAAAAAATGATTCAGAGTAGCACACTTATGAGTTCATTATGCATTGTACTTTTGTGCACATATGTGTCTTTTTCCAAAATAAAGTTTTAAAAAATTGCCTCCTTACTATTAGAAAGCTTCCATAACAACTCCCAAGCAGAAATATTCTTGCACAGTTGGACTAGAGAAAGTGATTTATAAGAAATAACAACAACAGAAGTATGGTCTCAGAGTTGTAGGTAATTTAGATAATTTGCCAAATTTAGAGTGCTCTCAAGCTCATTCCAAGGCTGCCCTGCAGGGCCATCCATGAGGAAAGAGGGTCGCCAGTGGTGAAGGGACAGGTGAAGAAGAAGAAGAGGCAGCAGGGCCTGGCATTCACAGAGGACACTGAAGCTAGGGGACCCCTAAGCCCACGGAGAGCCCCGGCCACAACTGCACCCTTTCTCTAATCACTTTATCCCAGCGTCCATTTAGAATTTGTTTTCATGCTGGGCGCAGTGGTGCACGCTGTGAATTGCAGGGACTTGGGAGGTGGAGGCAGGAGGATGGCAAATTCAAGGCTAGAGGCAGCCTGCGAAAGTTAATAAGACCTTGACTCAAGATACAAAACAGAAGCCAGGCACGGTGGCGCACGCCTGTAATCCCAGTGGCTTGGGAGGCAGAGGCAGGAGGATCGCAGGTTCGAAACCAGAGGCAGTCTGCGTAACTTAGCAAGACCCTGTCTCAAAAAGTAAGAAAATGGGCTGAGGGTGCAGCTCAGTGGTCCAGCACTTGCAGAACATGCAAGTGCGAGGCCCTGGGTTCAACCCCCACTACCGTAGAAATAAATAAATAAATAAATTAATTAATTAATAAAAATACAAAGCAGAAAATGGGCAGAAGGTCCAGCTCAGTGGCAGAGCACTTGCAAAGTATGTGTGAGACCCTGGGTTCAACCCCAAAGTACTGCAAAACTAATACATAAATACATGAATCAATAAATGCATATAATAAATAAATCATGTGCTTTGCTGGTAAATAGTGTGGAACTTACGCATGCACAGCATTAAATGGGGTTCATTTAACCAAATCCATGACTGAAGATTCTCTGAGGTGTCCAGGGTGGCTTACAACCAGGGCTCAGGATGGGTGTGGCACTTCCCTGAACAATGTGGAGGGGCTGACAGCAACAGTGACATCTCCTAGGGGTTTAAGGGATATCAAGAGTTACATGTTGTTGTTGTTAGGTGCCGTTGAGTTGGTATCTGACTCATAGTGACCCTCATGGGGTTTTCAATGGCTGACTGTTTCAGGATTGCCTTGGGAGTGGATTTCCAGGTCCTTCTCCCATTTTTGCGGTGCTGGGAATTGAACTCAGGACCTCAGAGACTGCAGCGCAGTGCACTACCAACTGAGCTAAATCCCAGTCCATTGTTGTTAGGTGTCATCAAGTCATGTTGGACTCATAGAGTGCCTCCTAGGGTTTCCACCTGCTCACCACAAACCTCACCAACGATCTAATGCCAGATCTCATTTCAGAGGAGAACAAAAAAAGCTCCAAGTGGCGCAGTGGATCCCCAAATTATCCCAGCTGATGAACCGGAAAACTGAAGGAAGTCAGGGCCCAGCAGACCTGTGGCCAGCCCAGCCTGAGCTCCCGGCCAGCGCACTGATGCGATTTGGGTGCAAGAGCATCACTAAGACAGAGGTGAGGCAACTTGCGGCCTCCCCAGTCAGCACGCCCCATTTTCTGCTTCCTTCTCTTTCTCTTCTTGAAGCAGTGTCCGCATCTAAGCACATGGCTGAGTCACACTTTCCATGGCAACTGCTGGTGGTTTTCTCGGTTGCCATTTCCTCTGAGCACGGAATAATTCCCTACTTCCTTCTTGTCTGCATTGTCTTTCTGTCTTGAGCATCGTGCCCAATTGTCATGTACTTTGTACAGGCAGCCTGAGAGAGAATCCAACTCACAGCACCTTCGCAAGCCCCACGGGTCTTCATGGTGGAGGCCCTGGGCCAAAGTCCCAGGTAAGCAATTTCCCCTCAGAGATAAGTGAGAGCATGGGTACAGGAGGTGCTGTATCAATATTCAGGATAAAAAGCTGCCCCTTTGGAAGTGCCTTGTATGTCTAACAGCCCCATTTGTCTACAACTTGCAGAGGCTCTAATTAGAGTTACATTTGGAAGAACTGGAGGACGTAGTTTAATTAGCTACCTTTAAAGATACTTATTACCATGTTGCATTCACATGACTGTCCTCAGGTGCTGCATTTATAACTTGCTTAGAACCAGGAAGTGCAGTGAATTTCCAGAGTAAGAGAGTGGTGGATAACAGGGAATGTCAGGCTCCTCTTCTTTTGTCCACTTTTCTCACTTAGCAGGAGCTAAGTAAAAAGGATATGGGCTCCCTGTACTCTTTTGGCAGCTTCTGTGAGTCTATAATTATTTCAAAATTAAAAGATTTAAAATTTTCCTTTTTTGAATAAAAAAGCAGTTCAGAGAGTGAAGGGTAAAGAAATCAAGGTCAGGAAAATTAATATTTCTGTTCTACATAACTTAGTTCAAAACACTTAAAAAAAAGGAAAATCCCTAAGCAAGAGTTTGTAATTATAAGTTTTCTTTTAAACCAACAAAGGAAATGACCAGAAGTTTCTGAGCTAAGAAGTGCATCTGTGAAAAATTTGTGACCCGTGTAATTAAAACTACAGCTTTAAAGAAAGTTCTCTCTCTCTCTCTCTCTCTCTCTCTCTCTCTCTCTCTCTCTCTCTGTGTGTGTGTGTGTGTGTGTGTGTGTGTGTGTGTAATTAGGGGGCTGAGAGACAACAGGCAAGAAAAACAGAACCGAAGACCATAACCAACATTCACAGAAAGCATCTAGAATGTGGATCAATTTCTCCAGAAAGAAGGTCCGATCTAAACTCTGGAAGCTGGGGACTTGATCTCCAATTCAAGTCAGCTGAACCCCAGCCTCTGTCTTCAAAATAGGAGGAGGGAAAACAGGAAAAACAAAAAGTCCACGCTTTGTTTATTTCAAGGGATTTTTTTTTTTCTTAAAAGAATAAGAAAGGGAAGAAGAACGTGTCCACTAAACTCAGGCTGGTGTTAAGGGAATGAAGCAGCCTTCAGAAACGTCCTCCTCTGAAGTCCTCTGATTAAACACTTACACCTGCTTGATCTTCTAATGTAGGGCGCTCAGGATTCCTCTGATCTGCACGGGCAGGGGACCCTGAGGACCGAGGAACGTCCACTGCTGAGGACGGAAATGGCTCCTGGGTTAGCAATCTGGACATCTGGGGGTAACTAGAACATTCCAGGGGCCCTGACCAGCTTACCTCAGGGTCACCCTCTGTTAGTAAGTCACCTGGGAGAGGAGGCTTTCTGTGCCTGAGACTGTCATGCACAAATGTGCGGGAAAAAGATGACCTCCAGGTGACCGCCACCTCCAGGCTCCTGCCTGTGACGCCCCAACATGGTCACTGTGCCCCCGGCTGTCCACTAACCCCCTAGAGCTCGCTGGCTTCCTGTTTGCTTTTCTGCAATGAAAGCTGCAGCTGGGGCGGGTGTCTTTAGGGAAAGGGGAGACGGCACCCTGAGCTCTGGACAAGGCAGGAGTCTCAGGTCACCTGAAGCCAGACGACTCCAGGACAGTGGAGAACAGACAGCGTGGGCGCCCGGCAGGGAGCGGTGGGCGCAGAGGGCGCGGGACACCCAAGCCGGCCTCCCCAGGAATGTGGGGGTGCCGCCTCCCCTGACCCCGGCCCTCCCCAGGTCTCGCTGACCCCGAGCTTCCCCACACCTGGGGTCCCCCACTGTCTTGGGAGGACATCGCCTGGCCCCGAGTCCCCTCCGCAGTCCCCTGAAGATCTGGCCCCATCCAGAAGGGCCGCCCCTGCGGGCCCCAGCCCTGGAGCAGTCACCCAGAGAGAGCCCTCAGGCCGGCCCTGTGGCCATCACCCCCCTTTACAAGATGCTGAGCCCAGCGGCCTAGGCGCCTGTCCCAGCGCAGGGTCCTGGCCGCGAGGAACCCGGTCCACCTGCGCTCTGCTCTGCCCGGGTTAACCAAACAGCAAATTTATAAATTACAAACGAGTGACACGATTCAGTGGCACAGTTCTGGGGCGTCGTGTAGAAAGCCACCAAACACACGATCTCCAAGCAGGCTCCAGGAAAGGCAGAGTCAAGCGCCTTCCCCAGAATCTGAGGCCAGAGGAGGCTGGGGACCGTCACCTCCACGCTGTGCTGTTGTCGCCTCCACATTGTGCTGTTGTCACCTCCATGCTGTGCTGTTGTCACCTCCACGCCGTGGTGTTGTCACCTCCACGCTGTGGTGTTGTCGTCTCCACGCTCCACGTTGTGCTGTTGTCACCTCCACATTGTGCTGTTGTCGCCTCCACATTGTGCTGTTGTCACCTTCACGTTGTGCTGTTGTCCCCCCCACTCCCCGTGTCCTGCCTCCCATCCATACCCTCTTCAGCCTGCAGACCCCCGTTTCCATCCCTCCAGCACATACATTTTCTTCTCCATTCCTCTATTTCCCAAACTTCTATCTCCATCTCTCATGCCATTTTCAGAGCGTGAATGTGACCACCAAGGCGAGCCAGTTCTGGGTGAAGGGTCAACCGGAAGGGTCACCTCGCTTAGTCCACAGAAAGCACGGTTTCCCCATGCAATGATGGACACCATCTTGGAACTCCACCCCTGTTTTGTGAAGAATGTGTTTCTCAGGAAAAAGAAAGTGTCATGGCCATCCTCAAACTTCTCACAAAGAGAAGTTTGCTCTTTATTTTAAAAAATGTGTGGAGAATTCTATTTGACATAACCTAGCGTATTGCACAGTGTGCTATCTTGAATTTGGGCCAAACAAGCCAGATTTACGATATAATAGAAGCACTTAACACATAATTCAGATATCAACACATTTGCCAAATACCTCACAGGTAAAATGTGAATAAATTCAGACACGACGGCTCGCGTCTATAATCCAAGCAACTCAGGAGGCAGAGGCAGGAGAATTCTGAGTTTGAGCCAGAGACATCCTATGACTCATAATTTAAAAATTTTTAAAATGGTCTAGGGGTGCAGCCCAGTTATATAGCACTTGTAAGGTATATGCGAGGCCCTGGGTTCAACCCTAATGTACCAAAAAAAAAAAAAAGTGAATAAAATATGCAGGCATACCTTGTTAGAAAGGATTTTGTTTGATATTCATCCTTAACTCTGGAAGATAATCTTGGTCTTTTACAACACAACCTTAGATTCCAAAATAAGAAAGAATGTATTGAATATGAGAATTAAGAATTCAACCCAGTTTGGCCACGTGTATGGTCTTAGAATACTAATAATCCAAGTGGAAGCTTGTTTATTTTAATATTGAAAAGACTAATTTATTTGGTAAGGTTATGGTAGACATATAATGAATTAATAAAGTGAGTCTGTGTGTGCGTGTGTTGTGTGTGTAAAACAATGGCATATTCCAAGTTATGTGTGACCTGATTGTGTAATCTGAAAACGATAAAATAATCAACATATATTTTGTCCTATGGATTATTCCAGGGCTAGTTTGATGCTTACTATGTCTGTGTGATGTTGTCATTGTAAATACCACTGAGCATGCATTTCATGGTATTGTCAATTTACTTAGATATCTGAACTCGCATTAAAGTAGCAGAAATAAGTTCCAATTTAAAAGTGGGAGGATACTGTAGTGTTTTTGATTTTCTTCTCTTTCATACCTATGCAGATCTCAGAAAATACTTCAATTCACTATTTTTAGACAACTTATTCCTTAAACTTGTCTAATCCTAATAATCACCTAAAATTTCACTGAATATTCCAATATGTGAGCTATTATTAGGACTTGTTAAACTAAACTGCTAGGGCCCGGGGCAGGTGAGCGCTTCTTGCCGAGCTGCCCCCCATCCTTATGTTCAAGCCTGCCCCAGAGCCCTGCCGCAGAGCAAGTCCAGCGAATTCACAGGAGTGGAGGAGGAAGGGTACAGACCTACCTCATCCACCAGGACCTGTAGCCAGGGACGTCCCCTGCCGGGGGTTTTCTCTTAATGTTGCAGAAGCACAAAAAGTCCGAGGATGCCCTGAGTTAGACTTTTTTTTTTCTGTACTGGGGGTTGAACCCAGGGCCTCGCGCCTGCATACTCTGCAAGTGCTGGACCACTGAGCTGCACCCCCAGCCCTTTTTTTTTTTTTTAATTTTTGAGACAGGGTCTCGCTAAATTATGCAGACTGCCTCTGGTCTTGAACTTGCGATCCTCCTGCCTCCACCTCCTGAGCCGCTGGGATTACAGGCGTGTGCCACCACGCCCAATGCCCCTGAGTTAGTGTTGATAAAACATCCTTGGTATAGCACAAGAGACACAAAGACCTAGAAACCATTTGAAGAAAAGATAGTGTATCTCAAGGAAAAGAGAGGTGCAGCAGGGCACCCTACATATCCAGTGGGATCATTAAGAAAAGAAACAGGCATGAGGGTGACATTTACAACCAGACAGGCACATAACTTTCAAGGCTCAGCACAAAAACGCAAATGCAGACCCTTGCTCAGAAGTAGTTGTGAATTTCGGCACAGAGAAAGCAGAGCATTGAACCACGCTTGTGAGGCTTTTCTGTGTCTGACACGCTTAGGACACACAGCAGCCAAGCGGGAAATATCCCAAACCTACGAAGTCGTGCCTACCGCTCAGTGAGCAGAAGGCAGGAACTACTTAGATGACTCCCAGAGGCAATCCACAGGCTCACTCAGCGGGTGCACAACCGGGAGAGATACCAAACCTTATCAGAATCCGGGAATTAAATCCAAGCAAAATACGTCACATGCAGCAGCAGAAAAAAAATACAACTATTATAATTCCCAGTGTTAACAAGCATATGGAGAATTAAAACTTCTATAAAACACAATATGGAAGGGGAATGCATAAACTGGTTGACCTTCTTTAGAAAGTCAATAGTAGCAATGGTGAAAATGTTAAATGTACAGAGAACTGATATACAAGAGTTTTCATGTAAATAATCTGCACGAAATACTCATTTAGTTACACAGGAAAAAGGAAATTGAAACGTGTTTATTGTAGAATTGTTTATAATAGAAAAAGAAGAAAAGAAAAAAATTAAACACCTATCAACAGAGTAATGAATAAATAAAATTTGAAATATTAATATGGGCACATATTACAGAGCAAATAAAAATCAACAATTGCAAGTCATGAAAATAATGTTGAATGAAAGCAAGCTGTAAAATCACATGTATGGGATGGAGAAATCTACGTGCATTTTCAAACAGAATACAACACTGTTTTATATATAGGTGCACTATAAATAGATACACTGTAATTCGTGCCTTGGAGGTGAAGTCAATGACAATGGTGAATTAAAAACTTTTGAAGACTTACTGCTTCATAAAAGCAATGAAAAATCTGGGAGAAATCACCCAAACCAACTTTTTCAGAGCTCCAGGAATTCCCCACAGGGGGTACTTCTCCCTCCAGGCTCACTGTGCCCCACGTCTGCCCCCTACTCTCTGCATGGGCAGGTTGAATACACATCCCTCATCTTCCTTCCTGAGGACTCCATGCTTGTGGAAAGCTATAGTATAATGCTATCATGACTCTGTGTGTTCCTCCATCTTCTTTAGATGTTTCCTGTGTCACTTAATATTTTCCCTGTACAATCCTTCACTATTACCACTCGAGGCTTAAATTTTTTCAA
This sequence comes from Pedetes capensis, assembly GCA_007922755.1. Taxonomy (NCBI): domain Eukaryota; kingdom Metazoa; phylum Chordata; class Mammalia; order Rodentia; family Pedetidae; genus Pedetes; species Pedetes capensis. Next base: position 73,097 of record VMDO01002834.1, read on the forward strand.
TTTTTAAGCTTGAGAAACACAGAGTGTGTTCTTCTCTTTTGGTTTTCTGTCTCCAGCCCTCTGCACATGTCATTGTGATATCCGACTTCATCTTCTGGGGAGGCCCTTTGGAATCTTCTGTGCAGTTCTTTAATTTTGTCGTGTCTTCCTTTTACTTTAGTCACTTGTCATTCAAGGGCAAGTTTCAAAGGCTCTTTTCCCAGGTAACTTGGTCTTTTCTTTTTTCCCTTTCTTTTAATAACCTTCTTCTTTCCTCACGAATGAGGTATTTGATGTCATGCTACAACTCGTCTGATCTTTGAGCATTAGACTCTAACACATCAAACCTGTTCTTGAGATGGTCTCTGAACTCAGGTGGGATATACTCAGGGTTATACCGTGGCTCAAGAACCATTTTTTAATTTTCTTCAGTTTCAGTTTGAACCTGCTAATGAGCAGGTGATAGTGTGATCCACAATCAGCACCTGGTCTTGTTCTGACTTCTGTTATGGAGGTTTTCCATTGTATCGTCCCACAAACGTAAACAACTTAATTCCCTCGTGTTCCATCCGGGAGTTCCATGTTTATGGTTGTCATTTATATTGGTGAAAAAATACATTTGCAATTAAAAAGCCACTGATCTGACAGAATTCTATCACGTGATCTCCAACGTCATTTCTATCACCAAGGCCATATTTTCCAATCACTGAGCCTTGTTCTTTATTTTCACCTTTTGAATTCCACTCACCAGTAATTATCAGTGCATCCTGATTGCGTGTTCGATCAATTTTAGACTTCAGAAGCTGGTAAAAATCTTCCATTTCTTCATTTGTGGCCTTAGTGGTTGGTGTGCCAATGTGAATAACAGTCATATTAACTGGGCTTCATTGTAGGGATACGGGTATTATTCTATTACTAACAGATTGTACTTCAGACCAGACCTTGAGATGACTTTTTTGATGATGAATGCAACCCTAATTCTCTTTAAATTGGCATTTCCAGAGTAGTAGACCATATGATTATCTGACTCAGAATGGCCCACGTCAGTCCATATTAGCTCACGGATGCCTGGAATGTCAATGTTTATATGTTCCATTTCCCTTTTGATGATTTCTAATTTTCCTAGATTTATACTACCTATATTCCGTGTTCCAATTACTAATGGATGTTTATAGTTGTTTCTTCTCATTTTGAGTCACTCCACCTCAGCAAATGGAGGTCCCAGGGGCTTTGCTCCATTTGCGTCATTAAGGTCAATTCTGTTTTGAGGAGGCCACTCTTCCCCGGCATCTCTTGAGTACCTTCTAACCTGGGGGCTCATTTTCCGGCACTAGACCTCACGATGCTTCTCTCCTACTCGTAGAGTTTTCAGTGGCTGATCATTTCCAGAGTGGGCTGCAGTTTCTCCTCCCTCATCTGTCTCAGTTTGGAAGCTCAGCTGAAACAGAGCAAATGACAAAAATAATCATCTAAAACCAGGCACCTTGTGCCCATTCTTCCTTTAGCTATAAACTCTTGGAAGAGGTGACCATCCTTTCTGTAAAATTACTGGACATAGTTTACCCTCCCACACTTTTCTGCAGAAAAAGGAAACACAGTCTTCAGAAAGTGGAAGAAGATACAGAGGGTCCTGTTTGTTGCTGGAGGGCACATGGAAAGAGCGTGTGCTCCACGCTGGACCACCAACCAGCACACTAAGACTTACACTGTGATCACCACCCAATCCAGCAATGGACTCATCTTTTTGTGGATTAAATTATGGATGTTCATTTTAAATGTACTTGCAGAACAAACTCTGACTTAAAATGAAATTTTGTATCTTCAGGGATTCTGGAGAATTCAAGTACCCCTTTGCACAGGTTTGCAGGACCTCAGTCCTCTTGCGGAGTAATGACGAACCCTGGGGAGAAGAGGCGCATGCTTTCCACTTCCTCAGCTCTCATCTTTTTTTTTTTCTTTTCTTTTTTTTTTTTTTGCTGTACTGGGGGTTGAACCCAAGGCCTCACGTCTGCTTGCTGTACAAGTGCTGGACCACTGAGCTGCGCCCCCAGCCCATTTTTTTACTTTTTGAGACAGGGTCTCGCTAAGTTATGCAGACTGTGTCTGGTCTCGAACTTGCGATTCTCCCGCCTCTGCCTCCCGAGCTGCTGGGATTACAGGCATGCGTCACCATGCCTGGTCTCAGCTCCTATTTTATGGACTATGCTGCATGCTGCGTTTGAAGTATCTGGAAACCAGGACCTGGAATTCAGGATGTGACTGTGTGTGCTCTCTCATACCGGTGTTCGCCACACCCCAGCGAGGATGCAGAGTGGCTTGGTAACGTGCAGGGTAGAGCATCAGGGATTCCTTATGTATCCATTGACCAGTGATTGAAAACAATGCTAGCATTTAAAAACAGGAAGACGAAGATGAAGACGAAGACGAAGAAGAAGAAGAGGAAGAGGAGGAGGAGGAGGAGGAGGAGGAGGAAAGAAAAATATAAAAATGCCTATTTTTAGGGAAATTGCAGCATCTTGAGAAATTGCAAATAACATCGAGGTCTCTTACTCCGCATGAGTACTATTTAAATTATATTTTCAGCATCCCTCCATATATTTCCACCTCTCTAATATCTTTCAAATCTGTGCCTGTAGAATCAGTTATAATTCAAATTCATAAATAATTTAAAAGCCAATTTTAGCCCAAACCGTCAGGTATTTTCAAAGCCGCTAACAGGTAGCACAATGATTTGTTTCTCTTTGCTTCTGCTCTCTGCTGGAGCATTGATGAAAGAGAGAGTTCTAAGGAGGCGAGCGTGGAAAAGACTCCAGATCGCTCGCTGCCTGGAAAGCAAGCCACGCTTGCGGACACCCTCAGCTGCGCGTGCTTCGGTGACCGCCTGCGAACATCTGGAGAGGAATAGAGTCATAGATGTTTCAAAATGCGATGGCAAAACTGTGCCAAGCAGCAGGAGGCTTTGCCAATCTGCGAAATCACTGAGAAAGAGGAATGCAGCAGATGCCGTGAATTTGGGAAATCATTCACACCTGAAAAATGAACACCTCTAACGTTTCCCTACATTAATTCAGATGACTTCATGTATTAGCTCACCAGCCTGTGGGCTGGCAGCTCAATAAGACACTGATCTGAAAAGTGATGCTAAATGATGCTAAATGAAAGCAAGATGTCGAAATCTCAGAGTGCCTAGCTTGCTCTGACGCTAGTTTGCATATGATGGTACCCCAAAGTGTGATCATTTGCTTTGATCTTGCTGAGTCCTAGAATGCTTTCCTCAACTTTCACATAAAACACATAAAGGGAAAGCAGATAATCTCATGTTTGTGTGGGTCAGTAAATCCTGACAACTAGGAATCCATGGGAAGTACTCAAAAGATCTTTAAGAGGTTGATGATAATATAGAGAATGGGACAGGACTCCAGAGTATTATGGTCATCTTATGAATCCTTAGGGCTGGGACTTAGCTCAGTTGGTAGAGCGCTGCTCTGCAGTCTCTGAGGTCTCAAGTTTGATTCCCAGCACCGCAAAAATGGGAGAAGGATGTGGCAGTCCACTCCCAAGGCAATCCCAAAACAGTCAGCCATTGAAAACCCTATGAGGGTCGCTATGAGTTGCACATGACTGGACAGCACCTAACAACAACAACAACATGAACCTTTAAGCAGAAATGACTTTTTAAAAAGTCAATAGCATAATTGTTATGAGCAACTTTCAAGTCACAAGGCAGGATTGTGTGAGCTTGGTTGTCCCCACTGATCCACACATGCTCCAACACCTTGCCTACTGCTTTCTCATTTTACCTGAGGAAGCAGGCATGGCTCATTAAAAGGCTTAGCCCAGGGGAGAGGCAGAAGTCCAACTCAAGGCCCCCTTTATAATCTCACTCCCCCACTCTCCTCACAATCCCAGGTTTCCCCACAGGCTCATTCACCAAAGATCCTGGTGTGACCTGAGGGTCCAGCCCTGGTTGGCTTCGTGTTGGCAGAACAGCTCCTGCAGGCCCCTTTAACTTGATCTTTCCCCTGTCTCAAACGATATTAAACACGACACCTCCAGACGATTGCAAAGCAGTAAGGACAGTGCGGCACCCCCATCTGTGGCTGCAGCGGCCAGCTGCAGCCCGAAAATATTAATATATATCTTGAGTATTGAAGGAGAGAGATGGAGCATCTATTATTGCAGATTATAGATTGATCCTTTTAGATTGTTAGAATTATTCCATTTAGTGCCAGGCGCGGTGGCGCACACCTGTAATCCCAGCGGCTCAGGAGGCAGAGGCAGGAGGATCGCAAGTCTGAGACCAGAGGCAGTCCACATAACTTAGCGAGACCCTGTCTCAAAAGTAAAAAATGGGCTGGAGGCACAGTTCAGTGGTCCAGCACTTGCAAAGCATGCAGGTGCGAGGCCCTGATTCAACCCTCAGTACCGCAAAAAAAAAAAAAAAAAAAAGAATTATTCTATTTAGCTATTAATTATTATTGTTAATCTCTTACTATGTGTAGTTTATAAATGGAATTTTATGATAGGTGCACATAAACAGGGAAAAAACATAGAACATGTAGTACTGGGACTATCCACAGTATAGACATCCACTGTGGGTCTCAGAAATTATCACCCTCAGACAAGGGGGAACCAATGGAATAAAGGAGAAAAAAAGCCCTAAGTCTCTCCAATGCTGTGCAATTCACAAAGCAGCTCCCGTCCACGGCTGCACTTTGCATTTGCTGCAGCGGTGTGGAGGGAGGGAAGCCAGGGGTTATTAGCCCACTGGAAAATTTCACAGCCCAGTGGAGGACATAACACGTTAACTGGCCCCACGTATAATCTTCTCCAAATTTTATTTTACCCAAAATGGCACTCCTGGTTTCTTGTGATCCCTGCCTTCACTCCTGATTGATCGGGTCCTAATTATGTCACGGTGAGTTGGAATCCAGCTGCCATCATTTCTCATATCACACTTTAGAGACGCCCACAAGGAGAGGGTAATGGGCGTCTCGGACATAGAATGCTTCATCAAGCATTTGCCTGACACCTTCCGAGGCTGTTGCAGACCATACATAATTTTCATTATTTTGTAGAGTCTCCCTCTCTCCCTTACGGTGAATGATCCGTCAAGGTGGAGCGTTTGAAGAGCCAGTGATTCTGGGCCCAGCGTCCATCATTCACTTAGTGTGCTGGGCACACAGTGACACTGGAAAAAGTCCAGTACTTCACACGAAGGCTTTAACTATCTTCCACATTTCCCTACATACACCATTTTGCATGAATAGAATTTATCTTATTAAAAGTTCAAAATATTTATAAATCATGGCTATTTTATTTTAAGTGGTACTGGGGGGTTGAACCTAAGGTTTCACACATTCTTTACAAGTGTGCTCCTACTGAGCTCCTCCTCAAGCCCATTTTTTTACTTTTCATTTTGACACAGAATCTCATTAAGTTACACAGACTGCCTCTAGCCTCAGATTTGAGATTCTCCTGACTCAGTGTTCCAAGTTGCTGGAGTACAGGCATGTGCCACTACTCTTGCCAATTATGTTATATGCCATCGAGTCGTATCCGACTCATAGAGACCCTCATAGGGTTTTCAATGGCAGATTGTTTTCGGGATTGCCTTGGGAGTGGATTGCCAGGTCCTTCTCCCATTTTTGTGGTGCTGGGAATCAAACTCGGACCTCAGAGACTGCAGCGAAGTGGTCTACCTACTGAGCTAAATCCCAGCCCCTTGGCAATTATGGATTTTTTTAAAAGCATACAGAGACTAATATCAGTTCTAATTCTAACTATGTAAAAAATGAAGTACTCAAAAAGTACCCTAAAATGAAAAGGTCATGCAAATAATTTTTGATGTTTGTATTTTACCCCCAAGCCAATTGCTTACTAACGGTCTCTTGATGCTATTGGATATGTGACATCTTTGCTAAAATAAATTCCGCATGACAAAACTTCTATTTCATTTTTTATTATAATCTCAAAACATTTTCTTAGATTTGGTAGGCCTTCTGGGAAAACATTTCACCCTTTGTGAATTTACAATGAAAAACAGTTTGTATTACATTTCCCTCCAACTTTGTCCTTTTCAGCATTAAATAAACATCTGAAGTACATCTAGAAGAAAGTACCTAAAACTTGGAGTTTGGAGTCCTATTTTTAAACGTAAATATTTTCGCCCCGGTCAGGGCCAATTGCTCCGACTCAGTGTGTGCTTTCCCTCCCGGATGCGGTCTCTGAAGTGGGGTTTACAGGCCTTTGGTTCAGTTGGTTTCCAGACATTTGAAGAGAGAAGCTGCCTGGCTAAGCATGAAAAGAGCATTTTCCCCTCTGCCCACAGAGCTTTCAAAACGAAGATGATTTGCCTCTGGTTCTCTTCCATTTCACTTCACATTTCCATTTCTTCTCCTTCCCCTTACACACCAGAAATAATTTCAGGCGATTAGAAATTGAGCTTAAGGAGTTGAAATTCAAAGCAGGGCACTTCGGAAGCCTGCGCTCTTGCAAAAGGGGCGACGTGGTATTTTGCCTGTGTGTCTTCGTTGGTCCTCTTTCTGGGCCTGCCGAGATCCCTGGGTTCAGGCTGCGCGTTCAAGCCAATGCATGTTGCAGAGATGATACAGGGACCTGGCCGTCCCTTCCACCCCTTGCCACATCCCCAAAACCCCATGACTCGTAGCTCCTAGGTTGTCCCAGGCTGCCCTGCCCTGCTCAGGAGCCAGCAGCTGCCGCCGCCTTCGCTGCAGCTCCACCCTCTCTGAGCTGCCCCTGTCCCCAATCCTGCCGCTTTGCCTGACCTCAGACCTCTCCTTTCCCTCCATTTTGCTTCCTCCCTGTCCCCACTCTTTATTGTCCCTGCCCTGGTTCACAGTTTCATCATCTCTCCCTTGAACCACCTCCATGGTCCTGCTTCCAGCCTTGCCCAGTAGCCCCGTGGCCCTCCTGGCACTGGGTGGGTCCTTGCACACTGGGACTCAGATTAGATCCGGCGGTGCCACCAGGCCACACGTCTTCCCGGCTCGTGACAGGTCCTAGTACAACATCGCAACACCTGTCACATTTAGTGCTCTGGGATGTGACGACCCCCAGCTCGAGTCCATTCTCTACCACCTCTCCATATCTTTGGCTCCACAACACCACTGGCAACCTGCACCCTCTCAGGAGGCACCTGGTTCCTCTCCCACTCCCTGGGCACCCCTGCCCCTGGAGATGGACGAGGCTCCCTTCTTAGTCTCCAGGGATCCCCACTTCCCCTGAAAATGCCCCTTTCTTTGGAAGGCACATGCAGGCCAACCTAGGCTTCTGTCAGCCCTCTGAGACCCACAGCGCCACCACCCGCCCTGACGGCACCCTTCACAGGTCAGCTGGCTGGGTTTGATTTATGCTGCTGAAGTCTTCGTTCTTGCTGAAGACGGTCCTGAGCAGAGGTGCCTTAGCTCCTTGACGGAGTTGCTGATCAGTTTATCCTCCACTGTCGTTTGTCTTCCCGGATACATTTTAGGGACGGCATCACAGCTCCATGTCTTCCCATCCCAGCCCACAACCTCTTCTCTCGCATATCCTTTCTTCCAGTGCCCTGAGTGGAACCAGTGTTCAATTCCCTTGGAACAGGCATGCTTTCTATGCCCACCACCCCGTCCACGACAGTGCTGTCTCTGTGTGTCCTCAGGACTCCTTTCCTGCCAGCCCGTCCTCATTTATACCCAGTGTGGCCCCTGTCAGCGGTCATTCCAAAGGCTCACTCTCTTCCTAAATGCTTACACTGCCTTAGTCCTCACCTCCTAGGCTCTGCATTAGATCTCATGTTGGCAACTATTTCTACGAGGAAATTGTTGTTAGGTGCCGTCAAGTCGGTATCAGACTCATAGCGACCCTCATAGGGTTTTCAATGGCTGACTGTTTCGGGATTGCCTTGGGAGTGGATTGCCAGGTCCTTCTCCCATTTTTGTGGTGCTGGGAATCGAACTTGGGACCTCAGAGACTGCAGCACAGCGCTCCACCAACTGAGCTAAATCCCAGCCCCTCTATGAGGAAATAAGCACAAGAAAATGGCGACAGGGCTACAGGAGCAACTACAGACCTGCCTGGACTGGGCTCAGTTTGCATTAACAACAAACCGGCATGGACCCTCATCACCTCTGAACCTGCTATCCTTTCCCTAGTAAATGGTCTTTGGAATGACTATTTCACGTTTTGTCTTTTTCATCCCCTCTCCCTCCCTCGCTGTCTGGTCACATTCGTTCTTAACTGGGAAGGTGTGAAAACCATAATGGAGTCCCTGCCACACTCCCCTAGTCCACTCAGTCTTTTTCATGCAGGGGTTGATCCTCCTCCGGGCTACTCTTTAGCAACCGCAGCCTGCGCACACACATTGCATCCAGGCCCCAAACCCTCCGCAGACAGACGCTCCTCTGCCTGTTCCCTTCCACGTCGCTACGTTTCCTGCCCTGCCCGTTTTCCTCCACGAGCAGGTCCCAGTATCGCTCATATTTTAAGAACTCCCATCTGCAAATACCTTGTCTGTGTCCACCCTGCGTCCTTCCCCCTTTACAGCAACATTCCGGGAGGCAGTGGTCTGTATTCATTGTCTCACTGTCTCCAAACCCAGGCCCATCAGATTTTGGCCTGATAAATTTACACTTTTTTCATGGTCCCTGGTGAATTGCATGTTGTCAAGTCTGACGGTCAATTCCGTTTTCATTTTACTCTGGCTTTCACTATTTGACGTGTGTAACCATGTGTTTTCTCATGAAGCATGTTTAACAAGCCTACTGGAATATTACACACCCTTGACTTTTCTCTGTCTCACTACTCACGCTTTCCTAAAGTCCTTATCAGTTCCTTTGACCCTAGATAATGAAGTGTCCTGTGGCTCTTTACCCAGCATTCTTTTCTCTACCTGTTCTCACACTCTGTAAGCGAATACCAATTTTTAGGGATTAAACACAGCCTTCAGATTAACGATTTTTAAATTTTAAATTCCCATGCTCCATCTCGCTCCTAAATTCCAGGGTAGTAATTGCAGGTGCCCATCAGACACCTCCACAGAGATTTCTAATAGTCATCAGAACGGACACCTTGCTAAAAGGCAACGTGTGTGTCAGGCACAGTGACTCACTAGCCCTGCCCATGACATTGGTGGGATCCTGAGGTTCTCATTCCACCTTCATCAGCCCAGACAGAGCCCTGGAAGCAACAAAATGCTGGGCATTGGTGCCCCTCCAGATCATCACATGAACCCACTGTTTACTGCTCAATCTTTTCCCTATGTCCCACTTCATACAATTTCCTTCACTAGTGCCTTATTTTACCAACTACAACCCCTTCAGGGCTGGGATTTAACTCAGTTGGTAGAGCGCAGCTCTGCAGTCTCTGAGGTTCCGAGTTCAATTCCCAGCACCACAAAATGGAGAAGGACGTGGAAACCCTCTCCAAAGGCAATCCCGAAACAGTCAGCCATTAAAAACCCTACAAGGGTCGCTACGAGTAGGACTCGACTCGACGGCACCTAACAACAACAACAACAACAACAACAACAACCCCTTGAGACAGTAAGTTTATTCCCATTCTGCAGACAGGAAAACTAAGGACTGAAACATTTCAGGAGCTTGTCCAATGTCACACAGCTTGTTACTGAAATGGCCAAAAGAGGAAGGGGACCGAAGTGTGACCATCTCCAAACCTGGGGTCATTCCTACTCCATCACCCTGTGTAACTTTCTGGAGAAAGAGTGCCCATGGTGTAGACCTAGTGTTAGGAACTTCATCATGCCAGGTCAAAGGCTGGACCCACCAAGCCCAAGGGACCTCCCTTCCCTGACCCTTTCTATGCAAGAGCCAGATTCTCTGACCCCATTCTCCATAATGGAAGCTCACTGCCCCTAGGGAGAGGTGACTGTCAGACACAGCTGGACCCCCTGGGGTGGGCCCATGGTGTGGGAAGGCTGCTGTCTCCACCAGCTTCACTTTACCCAGGTGGGAGGAGGAGAGATGGACTTGTGTTCTTTCTGTGTATCTAAGTCCTGTTGCTAAACCTGGGGTCTCTGCACCTGGGTCTCTTGTGCGCATGCTAATGAAGGCATGTGCTCTGTGTCCTTAGCATGGACAACTGGGCCCCCGGGATCTTGTCTTGCTGCCCTGAGCTCGGTGACCACCACATGTGCCCTTGGCCCACCCCCGTGCAGAGATCCTCAAGTTCTTTGCAGCTGCCCCACCTAGGCCTCGGGTTTTACTTTCCTCCAGCTGAAAAGACCTCCCTGCCTACTAACGTTCCTTAGTCCTTCAGCTGTTTTGAGATTCTGCTCAAAATCTGCTGCTAGGTCAGTCTTTGAAAATCCTATCTAGAAACACAGTCCTGTCTTTAATTTTTTCTTCATTTATTGCTTCCTTAGCATATATTTGTTTACTGTTTTATTCTCTGTCTCTTTTTTATATTTTTCTATAAATCTAAGGAATTTTTTCCTTTATTCTCAGCTATTTCTTGGTGCCATTTCAACGGCTTCTCAATATATATGTGTTAAATGGATGAATTAATGTCCTCGCCCTTACTGACCTTTGCAGTGTGTTACATTTATAGAAATTAAATGGACAGTGTGTGTAATATGGATCAGAAGTGGGAAGAAATACAATCTGTGGGCTCAGTTGGAAAACTATTGAAGTCACTCACAAATAATTTGATTATAGCCAAAATCATGGGGATAAAACTAAAAATATCAACGAGAAGGCCGTTTTTAAAAACAACACCAGACAAATTTTTGTTGGAATTATTTCTCTTAAACTCCATAACCCTTCCAAATTGGGAAGGACAAAACAGAAAGAAAGAATCTCTGTCTCCAGTGAGAATGGGGTCAGCCCCACTCCCGACTCTGTGATGCGGGCCTCCTGATATTGTAAAATGTGGACCCAAACCACAGGGCATCCTGTGGCTTCACACACTAACCCTCAAGTCTCAGTGCAGAATAAACACATTCCCTAAAAATAGGGACCCAAGTCCTAATGTGGACCCTCTTTGTTTGAGACTGATCTTTGTGATTCAGACAGGTGCTGAAAGAAATCTGTGATTTCCAGGTGCTTCAGTGAGATGCAGCCCCAGGTTTGGAGTGGAAAAGAGGGGCCGGCAGAGAAGTTTCTCCAGCTTCCATTTGTAACTTTGACGACTCTGGTCTCTTCCTCAAGGGCTTCTGTAAAAAAAATTTACCAATTTCTTGGATGCCAAATAGTGAGATTTTCTTTCATGTCAATGACTTCTAGGTATTTCACAGGGGATTATTTCAGAATGACCCAAATCACAGTTGCTTACACTTCAGGCAATCTCACTCCAAATGTTCTGCTGTCCAGTGCAGGTAATGAAAAAATGAGAAATGGGCACAGAGGAAACCCTTGAGACCTATCTGTAGATATTGAAAAATAGCTAAGAACATCGGTATATAAATAAATATGCAAAGGGAAAACTAAATACAGATATCAAAGTATGTCCAACGTTTAATTGCACAAAGAAACAGAAGAGAAATTATAAGGTTATACTTTGCAGAACAGAACTCTTCTTCAAAAGCTATAGTATTAAAAAAGAGATACAAAGTTTCAAGTGGATCAACAGAATATAAAACTCAAAACATGAAGCTGGGCGTGGTGGTGTACACCTGTAATCCCAGTTGCTTGGGAGGCGGAGGCAGGAGGATCACAGGTTTGAGACCAGAGGCAGTCTGCGTAACTTAGTGAGACTCTGTCTCAAAAAGTGAAAAAAAAAAAAAAAAAAAAGGTCTGGGGTGCAGCTTAGTGGTCCAGCACTTGCAAAGCATGCAAGCGCGAGGTCGTGGGTTCAACCCATAGTACCGCAAAACAAACAAACAAACAAACTCAAAGCATGAAATTAAAAACTGATCTTGGAAAGTTTTGGTCAAATTGAAGAAAAATATAAACAAATATGGAAATGAAAGAAAACCACATTAGAAACACAGGGTGATGGAATGGGTTGGCTGCAGAAAGCAGAGCTAATTACATGGAATAAGTGATAACAATGATTTGTTTAAAAGATAGCTTTGAAAGGCAAAGAAGGTTTAGCTCTCAGTCTCCTGGAAACGGTGCAGGCTCTCCTCCCTCCGCCACAGCCCTTGGGTCCAATCTTGGAGTTTCTGTTGCTCTATTTGTACCACCCCTCTGCTCTTGAATGCTATCCACTTCCTCAATGGAGCCCTTTGCACATTAGTCCCTGTTTAAATTCCTGGCCGGCCAAGTCCAGGGATCACACCTGAATCTGTTGCTGACGCCTGCTTTGCCTGTTTTTCTTTGTCGTTGATGGAAGTGGAACATGGCTTGCTGAATAAAAGGAAGCAGGGCGGGCTGGCACCTGGCATGGGGGTGTATCTGGATGGGGCTGCTGTGGCTCACGTTTGGGAGCACTGTAACCGTCAAGGGTTAGAAGTTACTCTGTTATTGTTGTTAGGTGCCGTTGAGTCAAATCCGACTCATAGTGACCCTCACAGAATTTTCAATGGCGGACTGTTTCGGGATTGCCTCGGGAGTGGGTTGCCACGTCCTTCTCCCATTTTGTGGTGCTGGGAATCAAACTCGGGACCTCAGAGACTACAGCGAAGCGCTCTACCAACTGAGCTAAATCCCAGCCCAGAAGTTACTCTAGTGTCCTTGTTTTTGTCTCCCTGTGGTCGTTGGGTTTCCCTAGAGACACTTCAAATACAGTGTGAGATCAGAGTCCTTCCCAGCGATGACCCTGTTCACGGAGGCGCCCTGATGACGAGGGTGATGTGCAGGGAGAGACACTGGGTTTACGCATCTGTCTCTTGGTGGGCTCTATGCCTGGGCTGCACCTTTAAGAGCACTTCTCAGCTCTTCCTCAGTGTGCTGAGAGACGCAGCCTAGAGAGGCTGGAGTGCCCTCATTGCTGCCCAGGGTGAGTGAGATCGGATCAAACTCCAGTTAGCCGAGTCTTTTGCTTTGAAAGTTAGCCTGTGTTAACACGGAAACATGCTCGGGATGTTACAGAATGATGGCTCTCCCTCTCTGCTGATGGTAGCACAAGGAGGTGTTGTTGTTGTTGTTGTTGTTGTTGTTGTTGTTCTAATTTTCATCCCAAGAACATGGTGTGGTCCCAGGTTCTAAAGTGCAAGTGTCCGGCTCTGCAGTATGGAATCTCTCAGTGCAGGCCATGATCAGCCTCTGGCATTGAGTCAGTCACACTTCAAGTGTTAGTGACAGGCTCCAATGGGGCTCTCGACGTCCACCCATTGGCCTGTCCAGGTTTCTTAAAGGTAATTTGCCCTGTCACCTCATTTCTCTGACAACCTATGAAGATTTGCTGATTTTCAGTATGGTGAGCTGTGTGTGTGTTTGTGTGCACCCCTGGGTGTGATGATTTCTATGCTGTTTACATCTCAGACAAGAAAGCGGAACTCCATAAGGTGCTTTTTAGATTATATCAGAATAATATTGAATTTTGGTCTTCTACTCCCACTGCTACCAAATTGGAGAAGGTGGGTAAAAGGCTGTGGATAAAGAGTGGAAAGCTGCCTCGTGATGGCAGGGTGCCAGGCAGAAGGGAGAATTTCCACCCTTGGGTTCTGTCCCCTCACGGTCTTCCACAGAGCTGGGAGCCTCCAATATCGAATGCCTGATTGCAGTGAACCTGAGTCCCCCACCCCACGGATCCCGGGGCTTCTACTGCAGTGGGTGAAGCCCCCTGTATCAGGGTCTAGTGCTGGGCATAAACCCACGTCTGAGAATTTCTGAAGCAGGGCTCTCAACCTTAAAGAAACTTGGAATTGCCTGGAGATATGAATATCCTGACACACGCATGACGCTCGATTGAATAAATCAACAATTTATTCAGAATCTCCACAGAATAAAGACAAGGTGTCACTAAGCTTAAAGCTCACGCGATAGAAATAGTGTATTCAGCCAAGGATGGCAATTACTGTTCTAAAAACTCCCAGGCACGAATTGATGGTGGTAAGAGTTTACCAAAGTTTAGACTTCATTTCCTACAAAAAGTGGCAAAAAGTTCGTGCCATCACCCCAGAGGTAGGCGTGTGCCATTGAGTGGAAGCATAAGCCACGCACAATTCATTTATCTGGTACCATGTTAGTGGATTTTTTATTTTACTTTATTATTTGATTTTCTTTTTATTTTTCTGAAGTGAAGATGGAATGGTTGCATCTGTCAACTACAGGAAGGCAGACCATGAGTCTTGGAGCCAGCCTGCCAGTGATGGTCTGAAATAGGTGAAACCAACCAGCAGGATTCTTATGCAGAATGACACGCCACACCATGAGATGGATGGGGAGAAAGCAGCTTATTTAATTATCTACATTGAAATTCTTCCCAAGATTAATGTAAAAAAAAAAAAAGGACACCAAATATCTCTGATATTGAAAACAAAATCAGATATGTGATTTTCAAAAAAGTCGTATTCTTCTCACACACCTAACAAAATTAGAACTTACACCTAAGGAAATCGAAGATGAAGGGCAATTAAGTGGCTGGCTGGCCTGGGATTTCTCTGTCCTACCCGGCAGATGACAGTAATTGGCAGAGTAGGAGAGATGACTGGTGGATTCATGGGTGGACAGAGGAACTGAGCACAAAGAAGAAGGGAAATAGCACGTGCCATAGGTGATTACGGGGTTGGCAGCGTTCCAGCCTCCTCAAGTTTATGGAGGTTACTTTTGCAGAATTGGAACATTGCTTGCAAGAGTGAATTATGTTCTTTGTGAACCATTTTGAAGCCTCGATCCACCAGTGCTTGGAGAGGTGGATAAACTTGGAGTTGATTTTGTCTCGGTGGAAAGTGAGTGTCCTTTAGTCACATGAGAGGCCAGAGTCTAGAGATCCCAGGGCGTGGGCTCAAATGTAGCCTACTGTTGCCATGTCTAGCTCAAAAGCATGCTTCTGTGGGGACAGAACCATGACTTGGCCCTGGTCTTCCTTTTCTACCTTTTTCTGTTGGTGGTAGATACCAGGGGATTGAACCCAGAGCCTCTCCCACACTTTGCAAGCACGCTACCACTGACCTGCACCCCAACCCCTTCTTTATTGTTATCTCAGGCTGCCTCTGCCCTTGAACTTGCTCTCTCCCTCCCTGCTCCCCTTGAGTTGCTAGGATTACAAGCATGCACCACCACACCTGGCTACTTTTTTAGTAAGTGAACATGAACTAAAAGCAGGTATAATTTCTGGGAGCAATATCTGGAGTGTCCAGAAGTTATAGTAGATTTAATGGGTAAAGCAACTCTACTTTGGATTTCAGCTGTGTGGATAGAAACTCAATGAGATGCAGAGTGGTACCTGGGATGTGCACTTGGCTTCTGTCTCCGATCGTTGATAGATTTTTACTATGAGGCTATGAGTAAGAGATTAAAAGTAGGATGAAGATGCCTTTCCTTTTAAAATGTTTTGTGTATTGAAATGATTGGTCATGGCAACTGTGCTGCTACATCTTACAAAGGAGTGCCCCCACAGCCATCTTCTGGTCCTTTTTGCATTAGAGATGGCTTTCCATCTAGCTGCCTCATTGACTGTGGAGCACGGACCTCCATTGTGGGCAGATGTGCATGGTTGCCCTGGGCTCTACAGCTCCATTTCTGATGGCCCTACCCTCATTCTGTTGCTTTTCTCCCCCACACTCAGACTTTTGACACCGGGAGCAATGGCTCTTCCTTCTCATTTTGCCCAGGGATCTGCCAATTGTGGAGCTGATTTAGATTCTGTTCCATCCCCCTCCTGGTCAGTCCTACAGGGAAACACTGAACCCCAAGATTCGATGCCTCTCGTCAGGTTGATCGAACGCTGTGTGGGAAATATAAATTAGCATGGTTCCCTGTGACAGAACATCTATTAACCTGTCAGGCTTAAGCGGCATCTATCATCAGATTTCGGAGCTGGGATTTAGCTCAGTTGGTAGAGCGCTGCGCTGCAGTCTCTGAGGTCCTGAGTTCAATTCCCAGCACCACAAAAATGGGAGAATGGACCTGGAAATCCACTCCCAAGGTAATCCCGAAACAGTCTGCCATTGAAAACCCTATGAGGGTCAATATGAGTCGGAGACCAACTCGACGGCACCCAACAACAACAACAATCATCAGATTTCATTAAAAATTTCTGGTATTTTTGAAATAGATGTCATGTATTTAGCTATAAAAGGTGACTGTGCTTGGCTTTACAAAACTAACATGATTGGTCCTCCCAGTGTGGAAATAATCCTGATCACTTTATTCATTTATTTTGTTTTATCTTTTGCAGTACTGTGAGGTTGCACTCAGGGGCCTCATGTAGGCTAGGCAAGTGCTCAATCACTGAGCTGCACTCCAACCCCCTCTTTTTTCATTTTTTATTTTGAGACAGGGTGTCACTAAATTGTTCAGGATGCCTCTGCCACCGAACTCGTGATTCTCCTGCCTCAGCCTCCTGAGTCACTGGGATTGCAGGCATGCACCACGGTCACTGGGATTGCAGGCATGCACCAGCTCTGTTTATTTTAACATGCAGAAATAAAACCTGATCTCACGCCTTCTTTCTCTTTCTTCCTGCCCTGGCTTCCTGCAAGCTGAGTTTGCATCAGCATGTCCATGAATAAGAGTGCATGAATAAGGATGCGTGCTACTCACATACACATGCATTTCTGTAATTTAGTGAATTAGTTTTGTGATCTGTGATGTGACATTTCTGTCATCGAAAACATCCCTCTTGGTCTCAATAACTTTTCTCATATGGAGAGGTTTTGTTTTGCTTGCAGCCCAGACAGTACAACTCAATGGTAATAGGAAGGGTAAGAGAGAATATATTTTGATAAGCACTTAAGCTGCAACCTACTGATCTGATATCCAAGTTTCTATCAGGTGCAATCCTAAGAATAAAAAACAGAAGGAAGCAAGGGAATCCTTTATAGAAGAATTAAGTTATTATCTAGCAACTCTTCAAAGTGTGACTCCAAAGGGCCAGTGTGTGCAGGTAGTCCTCAGGTTCCAGCAGGCTCCTGAGCGACCCTGGTTAGGATGGGCCACACTGGTGTGCCTGGCGTGGGTCTCTGCCAGCCTCATGTTATGTGAGAAAAGGAGCTTCTTCTGAGCAAAGGCCCTGTGCAGAGCCCTGGAGCAGCTGTAGCATCTGTGACTGGAGCCTTTTAAGGTGATTCACTCCCTCACTGTACCCCCCAGGGCTCACAGGAGCTGGATGCAATGTTCGTTTCTGTATTTTAAGGGTATTTGTGTGATAATTAAGACACCAAGCAGCACAATATTTTTAGGCATTCGCTCGTACAAACAGCTCCTGATGGGATGCCTCTGGACACCTTGAGGTTTCGTGCGTTTTCTCAGTGCGCCAAATGTCAAGATGCGGAGTATCAAAGTTCTAAATTCATTGGCGCAGAGGGAAAAGAAAATCTGTAACACTTGCGACAGAGAAACAGATCTGGTGTACAGGGACCGTGGGGACAGGCGGAAGATGCACAGTTCCTGCTTTTGTTCAGTTGTTTTGAAGACATTTTGCCATCACTAAACAGTAAATAAGTTCCAGTAAACTTCCAAAGTCTTTGAACTTAAGGAATTTGGAGATTAAGATTCATCTCAGGTGGCATTTTGCATTTTGTTCTCTCCCATGCCATTTATGCAGAAGCCAGTGGATATCTAACCTTTGAGAGACTTGCATTAAATCAATATTACATTAGGGTTTCAATGCCTTTATTTCAATAGCCACATGTCCAGATATTTTTCTCTATTCAGAAATCAGGAGTCAGTAAATAAAAATGAGACAATTAACAATGAATACCTGCTATTTGCGTCTTATGTACACAGCATTATCTCTTCCCATTCAAGACTTTACAGTTTTGCCTACCGTTTGAGAGAGTGAGCCCCCAACCTGCACATTGCATAGCAATGGGGCTCTCCTGGTGACCTCACACGTTTCCATGGCAGCAAATTCATCTGGAAATAGCGCAACACTTTGATTTATAGTTGGTCAAAGACAGACTCCTGAATTACACACAGTAAAAGGCCATTTTCAAAAGGAATTCTTAGGTTGGGAATTTTGCAATGCAAGATTATGAATAACGTGGTATTTCTGTTTTTAATGATTATGCATTTCGCCTCCTGAGTTGGAAGTAGCACCGTTATCAGTTAAACACCCAGCTATTTGAATATTCACGAGGAAGCTGGATACCACACCAGAGTGAAGAAGCCTAGCTTTGGCCCTCCTCTACTGCCCCTGACTCCCCTGACCTGACCCCACGTGTCTTCGTGGTTTGGGCTGCCATCACAAAATGCCAAAGGCTGGGTGGCTGACACCCTTATGCATTTTTTGCAGAGTTCTCCAGGCTGGATGTACAAGATCAAGTTGTCAGCAGATTTAGTTTCTGGTGAAGGCTCTCTACCTGGTTCATACCATCCTCACATAGCAGAGAGAGCAGGCTCTCTGGTGTCTGTTGTGGTTGTTGTTGTTAGGTGCCATCCAGTTGGTTTCCAATTCACAGTGACCCTACACACAACAGGCAAAACACTATTGTCAGTGCTTCTCTGCTATTCACAGGGTTTTCAATGATTGATTTTTTTTTTTTTTTTTTTTTGTGGTACTGGGTGTTGGACCCAGGGCCTCGCACTTGCATGCTCTGCAAGTGCTGGACCACTGAGCTGCACCCTCAGCCCATTTTTTACTTTTTTAGACAGGGTCTCACTAAGTTATGCAGACTGCCTCTAGCCTCGAACTTGCAATCCTCCTGCCTCCGCCTCCCGAGCCGCTGGGATTACAGGCATGCCCCACTGCTCAATGATTGACATTTGACTGATTGATTTTTGGGAGTGGTTGCCGGGTCCTTCTTCCAGGTGTCTCTTTTTAGGGGGACATAAATCCTATTGAAATGGGTCTCCACTCTTCTGTCCCTCATTTAGTCCTAATTACTTTCTCAGAGGCCCAGTCTCCAAACACAGTCGCTCTGGAGGTTACAGCTTCCACACGTGAATCCCACGGGACACGAGCCTGTACCCACAGCCCCAGGCCTCACCTCTCCCTCCTGCCACAGCCCTGCCTTGCAGCAGCTCAGCTCTCGCAGGCAATGAACTGTGCTGCCTGAGCACAAGCAGCAATCTGGATCTTTGGGCATCTCATGGCATCAGATCGCTTCATTGAGCTAAAATCACTTCTGAATTCAGCCAAGCAGTAACGTACTAGAAAGGAATCTCGACAAGAAGTAAATCCTATCCATTTTTTAAAGCTCCTCTTCTGTAACACGGAGAGAGAAGGTAAGGGGCAGGGGCTTTCTTCTGCATTACGTGGAGGCATTTACCCATGTAGGGCCTGACCCAGCAACAGAGCAACGGGCTGGAACTCCGAGTCCCCTGCTTTCACGCTGACTCCTTCTTCTCTCCTCACCTGCTTTGTTCTGGGGACGTGGGAGGTCATGGACCCGTGGCCTGACCTTGTTTCTTTCTTTCTTCATTATTTTTTTAAATGTAATTTTACTATTTATTCATTTATTTGTTTAGTATTTTTATTTATTTCTTTTTTGCAGTACTAGAGGTTGAATGCAGGGCCTCGCACATACTAGGCCAGTGTTCCATTGGTGAGCTGCACCCCAGGCCCTTTTTTATTTTTGTTTTGAGACAAGGTCTCCTTAAGTAGTACTGGCTGCCCTTGGCCTCAAACTCACAATCCTCCTGCCTCAACCTCTTGAGTTGCTAGGATTACAGGCACGCTCTCCTGCACCCAGCTTCTGACCTTGTTTCTTTAGGCAAAGAGATGAGGCGAGGGTACCAATAATAGCTTCAAAGCCTCCTGACGAAATCACCCACTTCACTCAGCATCTGATTAGATTGTTGAATGTATTCAAACCTGTCATCGTGAACAGAGACACGCATAAGGTAGGATAATTTATCTGCAATAGCATGAGACATAGTAAGGTTCTCTGTGCTACATACTAACTATAATACATGCCTCCCAACAAATGTCATATGATGCAAAATGATGGGCCAATTGCCACAGGATTTATCAAACAGGAGACTTCCCTAAGCCCCAGGGGACTCCCTAAATGGGGCCCTGATAGCAATGCTAATGCCACTAACCCCACTGTGCACACCGGCCCTCAACCGTGGGCACTGCTCAACAAATACCATGGCTCCATCTGCACAGCAACTCGGAGAGACACAGTTTCAAAGACACTTTGTTCCAGTAGAAGACCCTTTCACCAAAATAGAAAATACAACTCCAGGGTAATCTTCCTTACCAATTAGTGTCTTAATACCAAGGAGACATTTCTCTGCTGCATCTTCATTTGCCCTTGAAACTTCTCTCAGACAGCTTGGCAGACAGGAAAATAATGACTAAATCATCACTTCTCGCGCTAGGATAGGACATTTCCACAAAGTCTTGCTTCTTGTTATTGTTCTTAAGGTCTTCAATGATTATTGACTTTTTTTTAATCCTTTTTTTTTTTTTTTTTTGTGTGTGTGTGTGTGTGTGGTACTGGGGCTTGAACCCAGGGCCTTGTGCCTGCATGCTTTTGTAGGTGCTGGACCACTGAGCTGCGCCCCCAGCCCTTTTTTTTTTTTTTTTTTTTTTTGAGACAGGGTCTTGCTAAATTATGCAGACTGCTCTGGTCTCGAACTTGCAATCCTCCCACCTCCGCCTCCCAAGCTGCTGGAATTACAGTCGTGAGCCACTGCGCCCGGCTTTAATCTTTAATTCTGAGAGAACCTGACCATGCCCTTTTCAAATCATTAACATGGTAGAGAAAATTGTACATGAACTAGTAGAATTTCTAGAACATTATTTTCCTGGATACCTGAGTTTATTTGAATAAACAATACATATTATTGCAGAATAGGCTGTTTTTCATTTTTCCCTTCCGGGGGTGGTATGGCTGGTAACTGTCCCTTGGAGTTCATGTGCTTCTCTGCTGTTCATAGGGTTTTCAATGGTGGATTGATTTCTGGGAGTGGGTTGCCGGGTCCTTCTCCCAAGCCCACAGCACCTGGTGTTCCCAGGCGGTCTCCCACCCAAGTACTATCCAGGCCCGACCTTGCTTACCTTCTGGGGTCTGAGGAGATTGGAAGCCACAGTAGTACTGCTGCAGGCAATACTTTGGGTTGTCGTTGTTGTTGTTGTTAGGTGCCATCAAGTCCTGTCTGAATATAGCGACCCTTCTAGGGTTTTCAATAATTGATTCAGGAATGTCTTGGGTGTGGATTGCCACGTCCTTCTCCCATTTCTGGGATGCTGGGAATTGAACCTGAGACCTCAGAGACTGCAGAGCAGCGCTCTACTAACTGAGCTAGATCCCAGCCCAACCTTGATTTTGATCTTCCCTAACTCCTCAGCCGCCAGCTAACTAAACTTCTATTCTTTATAAATTATCCAGTCGGTGGCACTCAGTAATAGCAATAAAAACAGACTAAGACACCAGAGTTTTAGGGACAAAATGTGGAAAAGCCCAGAGGCAAATGCCCACTTCCGCAGGTGTGGACAGCAAAGCCCCTCTTGGATGCAGAGGGAAGAATACACTCAACAACGAGCCAGCCTGGCATTGAGTTCAGTAGCTTCCCCCAGACCCAGGTAGTACAGGCTGCTGGTCCCCAAAGCCAAAGACGGAATCTATGTGAAGCAGTGGCGGACCCCAGAGACACCGCCATCTTCCCGAGGGGACTCTGGTCTTGTGGACTGGAGGCTGCTGGGCCTCAGCTCCCTGGGTGAAGCAGACGCAGACTCAGTCAGAGGGACCTGCGTGGAGGGGGCCTGAGCGGGGCTGGGCGCAGGAGGCCTCCAGGCACCCACCCGAGTGAGGCCACTGTCCCTCTTCCTGGGAGGAGCAGGTGGTGGCAACCCCCTCGGGGAGGTCCTCCCCGGGTCACACGTGGCCAGGCCTCCTGGCCCCTGGGTCCCCGCTGCCCTCGTGCGTCCCACGCTCATGGGCGGGCCAAGCTCAGGAGCCTGGGCGTGAGGACCCCACCCTAGCAGTCCAGGAACCCAGGGGAGTCCAGTCCCCACAGGTCAACGGGGACACAAGGTGGCCAATCATTGGGAGGAAACATGAACCAAGGCTGGGCCAGAGAAGGGGCCTCGGGGTCGGGTCTGGGCCGCAGGGAGTGAAGACCGGGTCGGGAGTGGAGGCCGGGTTGGAAGCGGAGGCTGGGCCAGGCCAGACCGCTCGCAGGCAACTGCCGAGTCCGGGGGAGGAGGCCCAAGGAGTCAGAAAGCACAAAGGGTGGCCCAGGAGAGCAAAGGAGGCCTCGGTGCCGCCAGCGCCTCCCCCGAGGGCCGGCCTCCCCCTGGCGCAGGCTGTGCACCCCTTCGGAGTCCGCCCAGCCTCCCCTGCTGCCCCGCGGACACCCACAGGGAAAGGCCGGCAGAGCGGGGCAATCCCGGTAACCCAGGCTTTCTCTTGCCCTTGGCGAAACTGAGGCCAGGCCACCCCTGACTTGCAGGATGGCCGATCCACAGCCGCCATTCCAGGTGGAGAGCCACTTCCCAATAAAAGTGATAGGAACTCAGTCACTTTGACATTTAAAGCCAGACGGTACCCAGCTCCAGAGCTGTGATAAAGGAAATAGTTGTCCTGGCTGGAAAGAGGGATTAAATCAACAGCCGACAGGGGCTGGGGAGAAAAGTCGTCATTCTCTGATGCTTTTTCAGGCTGCCCCTTACCAACGGGATGCGCGATCTTCACAAAAACTCGGAGTGTTTAATTTTTCCTAGCATAAATGGAGCATTTCGTAGGAAAATGAGACAGACGTCATTAGCTTTATCTCTAAATAAGACTGCTCTTTATATTAGAATGGTTTAACATTTCAGTGTCTATGTATCATCTGTGTCTTCAGAAAAAAGTGAACACATGCACACATAAAATTGTGCAGGCGATTTTGTCAGTCATTGCATCATCTAGAAACACCGTGCCCAGAAACTGCTTACAAATCCTTCCTTCTATAATATTCAGTTGCTTGCCTTGAAGGCTTTCTTAAATGAGTAGAATATTTAATATTTTATAGGAAGATGTTTTATTATGATGTTTACTGGAATTTTTCTTTCAGTTACTTAGATGTTTTAACAAACCCGTTGTGACCTTCTGAAATCGGCAAATTTCAGATCTGCCTTTGAGAAACACCCTGCTTCAAAAACCAATGCAATGACACAGGCTAAGGCTTTGGGCAGGTCACCTGCCCTCCAAGCCTCATTTCCTTGCGTAGAAATTGTTTTGCCTACAATTCTGGTGTCTTAGTCTGTTTTCTATTGCTATAACTGAATGCCACAGACTGGATAATTTATAAAGAAAAGAAGTTTAGTTGGCTGGTGGCTGAGGAGTCAGGGAAGTTCAAGATCAAACAGATACATCTGAGGAAAGCCTCAGGCTGCATCGTAACAAACACGCAGTATCCTGTGACAGGCACGCCTGGAACAGGGCCCAGAAGCCAAAACAGGAGGGATCATGTTGTTTATAACAACCTGCTCTTTTGGTAACTAATGCAGCCCAGCAAGACCTAAGTCGTCTTCCCATGGAAGACATTGACCTGCCCAAGGGTGGGGGCACGACTTAATCACTTGCAAAGGCCTGGCCTCCTGACACCGCCATGTTGGACAATTAAGCCTCCACATGACAGAGACAGACCACGTGCAAACCACAGCACAAGGCTGTCAGGGGGCCAGCAGGGGTCAGGAGCACAAATGCAAAATTAAAGTGTAGAGAGTGATACAAATGTTAGGCATGATTAAGGCAGGGATGGATAAGATGCATAGCCCATGGTAAGCGTTCAGAACGGATTTATTAACTTGTTAGGTGCTGTTGAGCTGGGTCTGACTCATGAGACCTTATGAACAACAGAGCGAAACATTACCCAATACTCGGCCACGCACAAGACCTTTTTATGTCTGAGCCCACTGCTGCAGTCACGGTGTCTCTTCTCATTTTGAGTCACTCCAAACAGCAAATGGAGGTCCCAAGGGCTTCTCTCCATTCCGGCCATTAAGGTAGAAGGCCTTCCACCCTGGATCGGTTATTTTCCAGCACTGTATTTGACAGGGCTTCTCTGCTGTTCATAGGGTTATCAATGGCTAATTATTTCAAGAGTGGGCTACTGGGTCCTTCTCCATATGTGTCTTAGACTAGAAGCTCCGTTGAAACCTGTGCACCATCGGTGGCCCTACTGGTGTCTGCTGTGCCAGTGGCATAGCTTTCAGCATCACAGCGACACGCCAGTCCCCACAGCATGACCAGCTGACAGACATGTGGAGGATTTATGAAGTAGATGTGGAAAATAACTCTCATCTTTGAATTTCAGTTTCCTTACCTGTAAAAATGATGGTATTATATTCTCTGGCTTCTTGTCACTCTTCTCATTGGATTTTTGTCTCATTTAAAATGATAACAATGTATAGCATTTTGCTGCAAAACAGGCTTAAAGCCAGTATCTCATTGGCTGTGGCAGTGAAAGTCACATTGATTATATTAATTTAGACCTTGATGTCTGAAGTGAGCTATGAATGTGAACATCTCACTCTCTTCATTAGTGAAATTTGACCATATCAATAAGAATAACCGATAATGGTACAAACCACCTTAATTCAAACGGTGTTTTCCCATGTGATGCTTGCACTTTCAAGATGACCTGTGGGGTGAGTGGGGCAGGTATTATTGGCATAGTCAGGAAAAGGCTAATGTAATTAAGACACAGAGAGAGGAACTGACCTGCCAGAATCCGCACAGCTTGTCCGCGGGCCTCAGTGACTGAGACCTGGGTTTGCTTATCCCAAGTTCATTTTCTTCCCCTCTTCCTCTCTTGTCACCCACTCCTCCCAACAGCTTGTTGAAGTTAACAAGCACCAGGTTCATATCCACGGTGTCTACCACATGCTCAGATGGCAATAAGTACAATAACCCTCTCTGGTCTTCTGAATTAGCTTCACAAACAGAAGAAACTGGGAAGAGAGAGGAATTCATTAGTTTGGGATGGAGTCTGAATTTCTCCAGGAGAGCATCCTTTAAAATGGCTCCAGAGAAAATTTGCTCTGATCATTTTTCCAAACTATGGTGTACATTGATACCCAAGTGTTCACAAAGGAATGTGGGAGTTTTTTCATTGCTGTTGACAGAAACCTGCAGGTGTACCACTGTGGCATCCTATCCTATCAAATCCCGGAAGCTAAGCAGGGCTGAGCCTGGTTAGTACTTGGATGAGAGACCACCTGGGAATACAAGGAGCTGTAGGCTTGGGAGAAGGACTCAGCAACCCACTCCCAGAAAAACAATCTGCCATTGAAAACCCTATGAATAGCAGAGAAGCACTGATGATAGTGTTTTTACCTGTTGTACTTAGGGTCGTTATGAGTCGGACACTGACTCCACCAAACGACAACAGTTGGCATAAGGTCAGATGTATGTGACACAGATAGCAGCTATTCCTCCCCTGAAGGACAGCCTGACAGGGACCCTCCTTTGCCGAGACAGAAGCATCGCAGCTGAGATCTCATCTACCTTCAGAATCTGATTCTCCGGGTGCTGGACATTTAGCTGCTCAGCCTCCCCTCTCTGCTCCAGAGTTTGCCTCCACAGCAGCAGGTTTGAGTACAGCCCGCTTTGTGCCTTCTAGCGCTTCCTTACCCACTGGTGTCCTTCAGTCCTTCAGTCCCACAGTGCAGGCCAGGTTCCATGGAAGCCCACTGACCGACTCCTCGAAGAGTTCTTTTCTGTTTCCAGGAAGCCTCCAGGCCCCTTCAGGGGTTGTGTGGGGGGAATGTGGGCTGGGTGTGCTCTTAACCTTCAGTGACCACAGGCTCTGTGGATT
The DNA here is from genome assembly GCA_007922755.1 of Pedetes capensis. Taxonomy (NCBI): domain Eukaryota; kingdom Metazoa; phylum Chordata; class Mammalia; order Rodentia; family Pedetidae; genus Pedetes; species Pedetes capensis. The sequence goes on from VMDO01002834.1 coordinate 98,836, forward strand.
TGGAGATGCCCAGCTGCTGACCACGTCTTGAAGCAAAAGCCAGGATGGCCACTGTTGTGAGCAGTGGTCTTTGAGGACTGGTCCTCTTGGTGGATGGTCACCCCACACTCCCTGGTTGGCCTATTTGTGGAATCGAGAGGACAGACCTTCGCACACACTGAGTGTGACCACAGAGTATAAGGTGAGGGATGATGCAAAGGCCACAAAGCAGCTGAGGCATCGCCCGGCCTCCGCAGTCCACGACGCGAGGCACCGCCCCTAGCATGTGCTTGGCACCCAGTCTGGGCAACAGGTCCTCTGGCCTTGCCCTCCAGGGAGCAGGACAACTCCATCCCCTTTCCACTGTGCAGAAATCCAGCTCTGGAAGTCTGTCCTGTTTCCCCCTTCCCTTCTCCCAAGCCCACCCTCTCGCAGCATTTTCCTTAGTCTGGTCTCAGAACTGATGGCCTTCTGGGTGAGGATGAGCAGAGGCAGGTGCCAGACAGCTCTATGGTCTCCCCACCATTTTCTCCAGAGCCCCGCAGCTCCCACCCACTTCCTCCACAAGGTGCAAAAATGCTGGGGTGTCCCCACTCCCCCTGACATTCCTGAGGATCTGTTCCCTGTGTTGTCACAATGGGGCTGTCGTCCACCCAGAGAAGACTCGGTCTCTCATCACAGCACATGGATTTAGAAGTGGCAAACTCAGAGGAGCATAGTTGTCATAGATGGTCATGGTGGCCCCATTTCACTTTTGAAGCAACACCAGACAAAAAAATAAAGTGGTTCAGAGACAAAGCAGTGGCCTCAGCAATCGCTTTTCCATGCTGTGTACAAGAGTCTGTCAGCTTCAGCATGTTAGCGGGGATATGCCAGGCCCACAAAGACCAGGACTGTGTGTTGGCCCTCAAATGGGGAAAGGAGGTGGGTAGGGAAATAAAAGAGGGGCCAATAGAGATCTGCAAGGGGAATGAAAGAAAGGGGATAAGAGCAAAATAGTGGGATGACTATGATCAAAGCTCATAATATGCATTTCTGGGAATGTCATAATGAAACCCCTTTGTACAATTAATATACACTAATTTAAAAAAGGAATGTTGGCACACCAGGTGCGGTGGTGCACACCTATAATCCCAGCAGCTCCGGAGGTGGAGGCAGGAGGATTGCAAGTCTGAGACCAGAGGCAGTCTGTGTAACTTAGTGAGACCCTGTCTCAAAAAGTAAAAAAAAATGGGCTGAGGATGAAGCTCAGTGGTCCAGCACTTGCAGAGCATGCAGGCGAGAGGTCCTGGGTTCAACCCTCAGTACCACACACACAAAAAAATCAATCCTTGAAAACCCTATGAAAAGCAGAGAAGCACTGACAATAGTGTTTCACCTGTTGTATGTAGGGTCGCTGTGAGTTGGATACTGAATTGACAGGACCTAACAACAACAACAACCACAAGAGACACCAGAGAGCCTGCTCTCTCTCTCTCTCTCTCTCTCTCTCTCTCTCTGCCATGTGAGGATGGTATGAACCAGGTAAAGAGCCTTCACCAGAAACCAAATCTGCTCACAACTTGATCTTTTACTTCCAGCCTCCAGAACTCTGCAAAAATGCATATGGGTGTCAGCCACCCAGAGCATGTGAGCATGAAGCCCTGAGTTCAAACCCCAGTACTGTGGGAAAAGAAAAGAAAAGAAAAGAAAAGAAAAGAAAAGAAAAGAAAAGAAAAGTTGGCCAAAGAAGAGTTTGTTAACTTCTGCTAGCAAAAGTTTTCAAGTCTTTAATTTGTTTATAACAGTTCTACTTATTCCTAGGGCACAGCATTATAATTATTATACAGTGCATAATGATCAAATTAAGGCAGTTAGCATGTCCATCTCCTCAAATATCAATTCTTTGTGTTGGGGACCTTGGAACTCTTCTAGTTATTTTGAAAAACCTAATTAGTTATTGTAGGCAACAGTCACACTACTATACTACAAAACATCACTACTCATTCCCCTCCTCTAAATGTATTATAGTACCCAGCACTGACCCTCTCTTTGACCAAATTTTTTAGCATCTGCAAATCTGTGGGAACATATGAAATTTGTCCTCTGTGCTTAGATTATTTCACTAAACAAAAAGTCTCCTAGTTCTACCCTTCTTTCTACAAATGATAAGACTTCATCCTTCTTATGGTTGAATGATACTCCATTGTGGATGTAATTTTATTTATCCGATCACCTGCTGATGGACACCTGGGTCTGTTGCATATTTTGGCTATTGTGAATAGTATAGCAATAAACATAGGCATTCAGGTGTCTCTTTGATCTATCTCATTTTAACGTATTCCCAGAAGTGGAACAGCTGGATCACATAGTAGATTTATTTCTAGTTTTCGAGGAACTTCTCCACTGTCTTTTATAGTGGCGATACATATTAACCTTCCCACCAACAGTGTACAGAATGCTTCTTTCTCTGAATCAGCTTGATTTTCTGAGTTTGTGATAATGGTCATTCTAACTGAGGTGAGCTGATATCTCCTTGCAGTTTTCATTTGTATTTCCTTTATGATTAGTGATACAGAGCATTGTTGGGGATTTTAATATCACCCCATGAACAGGGTCCCTCAGACTAGCCTGAGGGACTGACCTCTAGATGACCCCAGGGCCACTTTCCACTCACTCACTCCTACCCCTCCCATCGAGTGAGTAAAGATGGCCCCTGACCAGCCTGACCCTGTCCCAACCACCTCTACTTTGATTGGCTACCCCTAGCCTGCTGATTGGCTCCTAAGGTACCCTATCTGGTTGGACCCTTACTCACCTGACCTACCAATCCCCATTGCACCCCCAAATTACCCTATTTAAGTAACTGCCCCTACCTGGCAAGTATGACAGGTAAACTGTCATACCTACCAGGAATGCACCCTGATTGGCTGTCCCCGGTACACATCCCCTTCCAGGAGCCTGTTTATATAGGCTCCTGGACCCCTCTTCACTCTTCACCGTTCTCCAATTGCTGTTCGGACCCCATCACCTTGATCCAGTGCTCCCCAATCCTGAGACGAACCTTCTAGCAAGCCGCCGAGTCAAGACTGGAGGCCCCAAAGCACGGAAGGCTACAAACTCATGAAAAGCCTTCCAATTCCTCCCATCCTTGGGAAGGAGAAAGGCAGAGAAGGCAAGCTTCGAGAGTCAAGACCACTGGACCTCCAGTGCAGCGGAACATCTGTTATTAGTTGCTGTAGCTTTAAGAGCAGAGCTGTACCATCGGTGAGCCTGCAGCATAGAATGCTAGCACTTGTCAGCAGCACTGAGCTAGCACTTCTCAGGGGCTGCTTGCTGGTTGCCCCTCACTTGGGGAGCAACCCAATAAAATTTTCCTCTCCTGTTTCCCTCAGAAGGTCTCCTGAGGTCCTTCTTTGGTGCCTCCAGCCACCACACCAGTCTTGTGGGTCCCTGATACCCACTAGGTGTTGGGGCAAGGCTTTGACCTTAGCCAGGCCTGATCTGAACGCTGACAGAACATGTTGGTCTTCATGACTACCAAAGATTTTGATAGAAGGGCAGGAAGAGCAGAGAGTGGATTATTGAGGACAGTGGAGACTCCGGGGGTGTGGCTCAGTAGGAGACCACCTGTACAGAGTTGAGTGCCAGGCTCCATCTCCAGCACTAAAAATTCAAAGAGTTGGGGACATCCAAGAAGGGGTGCTGTGGCACACAGAGAGGGATAGTTGAAGTTCTGTCCCAGATAACCAACTCACATTCCCATCCCTCCTCCGACCTCACGTCACTTCAAGCCCCTCACTTCTGACATAGCACCCTTGGCAAGAACCTGGCTACAATCAAAGGGTGCAAATCCAGTACACAGAAGCTCAGGGTGAGTTAGCAAACCTGGGTCTCAACTTGGAAAAGATTTTGAATGAGTCTCCTCACCAAATAGAAATGTGTCAATGAATTCTGCAGGGAGAAGCCCCTCAGCCTGGCGTGCGTGCTCCTCCTCGCTGAGAATGCTCTTTCATCCTTTAAGAGCACGCGACCTCTCATCTTTCCTTCAGTGCCTGAGCTCTGGGTGCATCAGAGACTCTCAGTGGGAACCTGGGAGAGAGAACCAGGCATGGCCTCAGACCCCTGGCTCTCTTCTCTTTCTGTTTATTGTTTATAGGACCTAATACTTATTAACTAGTCTTCCAGAACCTCAGTTTCTGCATATGCACCTGCCTGACTCATGCTGTATGTTATTAATGCACACTTTCTTTTACCAAGGCAAGAACTTTGTTTCATGTCTTGGTACCACAGCCCCACCTGCACAGTCCTCCACCTTTTGGATGCTCAGTGTCAGCTGAGCAATGCTTGTAGGGGAAAATTGGGAGGAAATTGGCAAAAACCCTCAAACCGGGAAAACGGCTTTTGAATATCTTGTTTGTAAATTAGAAATCTAGGGAAAATGAAAGCAACTTGGTTGCATGTTTGTACAAAACCCTTCACAAATCCCCCAAACCTGATTGGACAATTGGACTCAAAGCTGATTGGCGCAGGCCATTCTGTGGGCAAGCTATATAAGGAGCTGGGCTGCAGCAGATCAATCCTTTTCGCCCTTTACTCTCTCCCAGACCATCGGCAAGGAAAGACCCCTTTTGGCCTGGACCTTCGACCACCGATGAGGAAACATTTCCCGCTCTCTCGCTCAGACCTTCAGAGAGGAAAGAACGCTCTCCCCGCAGCGACCATCAGCAAGGAAAGAACCCGCTCTCTGTCGGATCACCGACAAAGCAAGAACTCTCTCCTCGTGACCACCGGGACCACCAACATGGGTGTTTGCCCCTGGAAGGCAAAAGCGCCCAAGGCTTTTCCTTTCTCCCATCTATGCAGTGTCCCAAGGGCTGCAGGAGTCCGTGCCCCTCACCCGAGGGTCCCGAGTGAATTGTGTTTCCTATCTGTGTGCGGGGCACTGCCGCCCGCCCGAACATCTGGGCCGGATCGGGAGGTGCACACCCCACAATGCTCCTGCTGGTGAGCCCGGCAGCTATCACATACTACTTCTGTTCTCACTAAAGCACTGCTCCAGCTTTAAGGGGAATAGTCCAAGAATTGACAATCTTGCAGTAATTGAAAGGATGACAATTTGTCTTTGTAAAGAATATTTTCCAGTAGGAAATATTTTAGACATACACTTTCAGAAAGTATCTTAAAGGTTCTTATTTCAGTCAATAAGAAAGGAATGATAATCCTTCAGTGGAAAAATCAAAATACGTTTAAATTTAGAGATAGAGCTAAAATGAATGGAGATAAAGGGAGCTAATCTCTTATTTCTATTTAAATTCACATTCACTGTTTTCCACATACTGTCTTAATTAATTCTCATGACATCCATATGGATTAACAAATAGTCTATTAGGGACCAGGCAATCAATTTTTGCACTTAGTTAAATGCATAAGGCCACCTGTGAGGAAATGGAGAAATTAATACATTAACACAGGCTGGTGAAAATCCTTATTTGTCCACATGAAAAATTTCTCCATGTATGTGATGTTGGCAAGAGTCGATAGATATATGACCGGATGGAGGAGCTGGGGTTGGGAGGTCAACTCAAGCATGGCCGACTTTGGTCCTTGATCTTTGATAGCCTCTTGGACATACTTCTTTGCTCCTCACTGCCAGCCTTTGTCCAGTGCACTATTCACAAGCAATCTTGCCTTTTCAATGATAGGTCAAGTTAGATTACAGAAGTCGCAAACATCTTCAACACAGAGGGCTCTTAAACACTGGCCAGCCTCCAAAACTCAGAGGGCAAGATTCTACAAGGAAAATTTCACATGTAGTCATATTGAGAGAGACTGAGAGATTTGAAATATATATGTAGTTAATCATATGAGTTACCTAACTTTAAGGTCAATAAAGAGAGAAATGCACAAGGAAATAGGAGAATAATTTACCAGTGGAGGAACAAAGAATAATGAAAAGATTCTCAGGAGGTGTGTGTTGCAGAGGAACGAACTGTGCACAGGGTGACAACCACATTGCATTTCTGCTCACCTTTAACACCCACCCTAGGGACCAAAATATAATACCTGAATTATAGAATTAGTTGGTATGGGGAAATCCCCAGGTGGGAGCAAACACACCACTGGTAAGGAAGACTTGCTATAACGTGATGTATGCCATCTCCGTCTCTCTTGATATCTGAATTCAAGGGATTTGTGAGCAGAATACCCTTGTTAATCTTGTGATCACTGCAAAGGCTGCTGATTTTGTATGAAGGAACGGGAAGAAATCAGAACCATTCATTCAAGTTTACATATAGACCAAAGCCATGATCTGTATTCCAAAATCACTGCAGAGATGCCCTGTGCATATGTGTGTGAGCACACACGTGTGTTCATTGGGACCATTACTTATATTATAATCGTGAGATGTCTTTCCAATAGATAACTCACTGGACTCAATGCAGGAGCATGCCACTATATTTAGTGAAGCCGAAGAAAAGGAAAATGGGCAGGCGCAGTGGCACACACCTATAATCCAAGCAGCTAGGGAGGCGGAGGCAGGAGGATCACAAGTTTGAGACCAGAGACCATCTGCGTAACTTAGCGAGACCCTGTCTCAAAAAGTAAAAAAATGGGCTGGGGGCAAAGCTCAGTGGTCCAGCACTTGCAGAGCATGCAGGCGCGAGGCCCTGAGTTCAACTCCTAGTACCGCAAAAAAAAAAAAAAGGAAAGGAAAATGGTAGAATTGAGGAACACAAAGAATCTGAGTGGAAGCAGAAGCATTCGCCCAAACCCTATATTTCACAGATGGGGAAACTGAGTCATAGAGGGAAAGCAGCTTTTCCCAAAGAAAGGGCATGGCTTTGAGCCTAGACCTTTTGCCACTCAGGCCCACTGGAATAAGATGGTCAGTCAGGGGAGGTTGCTGGAAAACCTCAGCCACCTCCTGTAATCCTGTGGTCGCTAAAGCTGCACTTATTTGTGTTTTCTTTCTTTCTTTTTTTTCAAAACCCAATACTAGAATGCTGAATTAAAATATAAGATAAATATCAAGGTTTTCTTCTTTCTTTAGTTAGTGTAAAAATGAATGTATTTGTGACATTTCCATACATGCATAGCGCCGGACATTCTTCATGTTTGCCCCCCATATAATTACTTGGGTCCTGACAATATTCAGTCCTACGGGAGAACCTGAGGAGCCCTGGACCCCTCACTGGTCTGCCGATCTGCAGTGCCCGACCAGGCTGATGACTGTTCAGGACGCCTCTGCCTGGTCATTCTTTGGTTCAAGAGGAAAGCATTATTAATGAGGAATCGGCACTTTACTTACATCCAGAAGAGCTTTGCAATGTGTTCCGTAAGCCTTGGATGGAGCCAGGTGTGAGGGCACCCTTCAAGCTGATCTTAAAAGCCCTCGCGGTGGAACCTGCAGCTTTCCTACATGGGTTCCTCCCGGGTTCACCTTGAGACAGTCTGGGAGGTGCTGACTGAATATTCCTCTCTCCGTGCAAATCCAGGTTCCAAGCCTAAAATATGTATCAGAGCACATGGGAATGGTTTTCTCCTTCTGTGACGCTTCTTTTCTTTTCTTAAATTTCAGGGATGAACTACAAGCCAAAGGAAAAGAATATTTTTGAGGTCCTACTGTACCAGGTATTGTGTCTATGTTGTTTGTTTGTTTGTTTCAACAGATCCATAAAGAAGATTTCATTGTCCACATTTCAGATGGGGAAACATATGCATTTAGATGAGAGATTTTTAAATTATTATTTAATAAGTTCCCTTGTCTAGAACCCACGTGTGTCTACCAGCTTCTGCTGTGGGGGCTTGTGTGTTACTGTGATGCTGAAAGCTATGCCACCAGTATTTCAGATACCAGTAGGGCCACTCATGGTGGACAGGTTTTAGCTTCCAGAATAAGACAGATTAGGGAGAAGAACCCAGCACCCCACTCCCCAAACAATTGGCCATTGAAAACCCTATGAATAGCAGAGAAGCACTGTCAAATATAGTACCAGAAAATGAGCCCCATAGGCTGTAAAGCATTCAAGAAACGACTAGGGAAGAGTTGCCTCCTCAAAGTCGAGTCAACCTTAATGACGAAAATGGCGTAAAGCCCCTGGGACCTCCTTTTGCTAATAGGACATGAATCAAAATGAGGAGAAATATAGTGGCTGCAACACTGGGCTGAAACATAAAAAGATCATGTGCATGGCACGGTGGTGGGTAGTGTTTTTTCTGTTGCACCTAGAGTGGCTATGAGTGGGATCTGACTCAACAACATCTTGTTGAGCAGATGGCTGATATGGTATTCAAAGCCACTCCTTGGGTTCCAAGGGCCCCCTCCTATACCATGGTTCTCCAAGTGTGCTCTGAGATGCACCCGGGTCAACTTGGGAGTTGTTAGAAATGTAAAGCTGCTCCCCATCCCGGATTTGCGGCAGCAGGTACCTTGGGGTTGAGGTCAACAATCCGTATCTTAATCAGCCCTCCAGGTAGGACACTGTGATTCACACTAGCACTTGCAGCTCACTTCATGTCTCTTCAATTAAGCCACCTAATTGTGAAACGAGAGAATTCACAATTTTCTCATTTTCCCAGCGGATCATTTATAGTGTGTCCTGACTCAGCTCCACCTGCCACATTAGCTTCCTCCATCCTAGTGCGCTCTCTCTCCCCCACCCCTCTGTGTGTGTGTGTGTGTGTGAAAGGTGTTGCTTTATTAGAAAGACAGGAAAAATATTTAACATTTGCTTCTGACTCCAGCCAACACGAATGGTCATAAGATTCTAGGTTGACATGAATAAAGAGTTGCAAGTGAGCTGGGCGCAGTGGTGCACACCTGTAATCCCAGCGGCTCAGGAGGCGGAGGCAGGAGGATGGCAAGTTCGAGACCAGAGGCGGTCTGCACCACTTAGCAAGACCCTGTCTCAAAAAGTAAAAATTGGGCTGGGGGTGCAGCTCAGTGGTCCAGCACTTGCAGAGCATGCAAGCGCGAGGCCCCGGGTTCAACCCCAAGTACTGAAGAAAAAAAAAAAAAAGAGTTGCAAGTGATCGTATGTTCCTTCGTCTTTGAATGGTGGTCTAGGAAATGGTCTGTGGGGTGGGCACCTGGAAAGGCTGTGCATTCTTACTGGGTGGAGATTTTATGCGAGCTTCCCTCTGCTCTTGCATAAAGCAGCCACCGGAGGACAAAGGCCAAGGCAGGAGGGAGGCCTGACATCCAGGGAGGAGCACTCTTTGGTTGGGGAGGAGCAGCTGGAGGGATTTTAAACATTGCCGCAGGGAAGGCCCCGAGTATAACTCATATCCTGGCCATTCATAAGATGTGCCTCGGTTTCTGAAAGCCACCTTTTCCTCATCACTGGAGAGGCTGATGAGAGAGGAGGAAGGAGCTGTGGTGTCCATGAGGTTTGACTTCAAAGGCCTTCACACAGCAAGTGGCGATCTCGGCTCCCGCTATTATTCTCTAAGCTCCTCCATACCTCTGCTTTCCTTCACCCAGCCTCAGCATGGCCCCTCAAGTAAGGAAAGACCGTCCCCCTACTCTGCCATTGCAATCAATTTTTTTTCAAATATGACATTAAGCAAGCCAAACAATGTCCTATTTAGCCTTCATGGCAACATACTATAGTGCCTAAAATTTTCACACATGCACAGTTTTCCTGGGTAATTAGTATTGTAAGACGTGCATTTTAGAGAGAAATCTATATTTATTTTGAATTTTGAATCTCTGGTCCCTGCTCCGACGATTCCATCCCAAATGCACTCTCCATCTTTGAGATGCTCCTGTCATGGGGCAACCAAGACTTCCCTTCTGTGTCATCTTGTTCCTGGCCAGCATGTCAGGGCCTCTGGGCTTGCATTGGTCCATCCCTCACCTCCCCGGCTGTCCTCAGGTCACTAGCATTTCTAATGAGGCTTAGTCAGGCTCAGGCGTCTGTGCAGAGTGCCATGCCAAGGTTGGGAAATGGGGTCAAAGCCCAAGCGCAGAGGCGCAACCTTCTAGGCATGGCAAGCCACGCAGCAAGTGCCACAGAGCTGCCTGGCGCAAGGCCCCAGAGCCTGCTGCTGTCATCTGCTATGGGTAATTGCGCCCTAAGAACAGACATGGGAATCCCACAGAGACCAAGCTTTCACAGTTGTTTAAAAGTCAAAGGAGAGCAGCCTTGGGCAGCCTGATGATAGCCTCCACCCATAGCCTGCTGCTATCTGGGTGCAGGAGAGCCCTGGGTGCGGGTGCATTCCAAGAGCTGATAGGGAACCACAGATAGGAGAAGAGAGGTAAGAGAACCAGCGACCACCAAATTCTCTGCAAACACCAACAAGAAAAGGTGGACACTAGATGGCAGCAGGGCCCCACGATTTTCTTCCAATCCAACCAGTCCTCAGCTCTTGGGCGGGGGCTACCACAACATTAGCACACAGACACAACCATGTTACAAAATCAGCCCATCGTATTTGACATCCATTTTCCACCCTCCTTGTATGCATGATAAAAAATAACTTGGCACAGATCCGTGTGACTTCCTAACATACAACCTACCAAAGAAAACTTCCCACTGTACCCAGGAGCAAAATGAGTGGTTACCACGTAGCGGAATTGCCATTTCTCAGTGATTTGAGTCGAATAGATTCTTTGTGCTCTAAAGGAAGAACTGGCAAAAAAGTTATTTTTTTAAGTGTGTTACCACAAAGGGGAAGTTCAGGTGGGAGCCTGTGTCAATTCTGTGTGGAGGTGTTTGATTTCTCAGGTGACATTCAACATTGCTGATTGGGATCCCAATAATCTGAAAGTCATCTGTGAGTCCTAGCCCAGGATGGGTAGATTTTGGAAATGTCTTTTAACAGTAGAAATCCTTCTTGGAGATATGAGTCATTACGAGTGGCAGTGCAAAGACAGGACACCATTGCTCATGGAGAAGTCAGCTCAGCCGCTCCCGAAGGAGACCAATGTGGGAGCCCCTCATGGGTCTAAAAAGCGTAGTTTGTTCACTTGCTGAATTACATTTGGCATCTGATTTGAAACCACAGAGGAGACCCACTCCCCTCCATGCTTAGTTCAGACTGAAGAACAGAGCCCGTGGGTTACCCCTGAAAGCCTCACTTTTATTGAGCTACTCTGTCTTCTTGTCGTCCCTCCAGGGACCACCAATGCAAAGTAGGATTCTGCCCTGTGAAAACTCCAAGCCATTTCTAGGACTGCAATGCCCAGACAAGCTGAACCAGCTCCCCACACTCAGAAGCCTGTATCTCTATGGGAGAGAGAAGATGCTGGTTACGGCTTCCAACGCTCTTGGCAGGCCAAGGAGGATGGAGGAGACCTTGCTTTACACTTCAAGGCTGCAGGCTTCCGTTTTCTGGACTCACTATCACACCCTTGTGTAGACTGGAGACCACAGGGGGCAGGAAGACTCCAGAACATTAAAGGAGGGGTGTAACATATTATGACACTGCCAATATAGTCACTCCTAAGACTGCCTTGGAAAATGCATATGTAATGAAGCAGTGACCAACTGCCACCTGTGGGTCCCATTCCACTTCGATGATGCAGGTGACAGGGTGCTTAGAATAGCTGGTATGTCAAGATATCTCCAGAATGGAGTGTCGCCTCCTGCGCAGGTGTGGGGCCTCCTTGATCCCTTCCCTGCTGTCCTCTAGAACACCGGAGCCCGTTTGATTAGGAATGGTCAGCCCTTCCAAGGCCCTCTGAATGCTGGTGCTCTCTGTGGGTCCGAGTTTTCTCTTAAGTCATGGCCCTTGCCTGTGTGCTCAGGGTCTTGGAGGAAGACCTGCACCGGGGGAGCTGGAGAAGTCCAGCTCGCTACATCAGCTGTCTTAGAGGTCTGTTCTCTCTCTGCGGACTTCACCCCTTTGCACAATCAGGGGAGCCTCTGGCCTTCCGGACCACTGAATTCGATATTTGGTTTCACTGAAGGGGCGCCAACATGCTGGTTCTCACAACCAGACCATAACAGCAAGCTTAGGAGCTCGCCCTCATTTAGCATTCCACCTGGACCTTATGTCTGTGCGTGGATAACCCTAAAGCAGCGCGAAGTGAGGAGACAGGGATATCTTTGTGACTCCTTAAAGACAGTCACCTTGTTCCAGGCAATTTCCGAGATTGGAAAGATGCACATCTTCCCCCCTGGAGTCAGATCTGTGCCCTTCCTCTTGCCACCTGCGTGCCTTTCCTAAGTTATTTAGGGGCTTCGAGCTGGGCAGCCTGGTAAGCGAGCTCAGTCGATGGCAGCCAGCCAGCCTTGGCCCCCGCAGAGCCCTCGGCTCTGCTCGAGTTGCCGATTGCATGGTTCCCCCCTGCGCGCGGCGTGGGCTTTCCCCACCCGTGCGCCCAACAAGTCTCCTTCCTCCAGCCTGCGCGCTGACGCGCCGGAGCTGAATGGAGCCCGGGAGCCTGGGGCCGGGCGCTGTCTGGGATCGCGCGGAGCCCAGCCTCGTTCCCCTCTCCGCGGCTGGGATGGTTGAGTCCAGCCGCCACGGCAGCGGCTCCTTGCGCCGCTAGCAGCCTGTCTTCTGCGCTCTCCGCCTTCCTCGCGCCAGCCTGGCTCTCTCTCCTCCCCCCCCGCGCCCCTCCCGCAGCTCCCACTCGCCGGCTCGCTCTCCAGCTGCCTCCTTTCCAGGTCCCTCCTGGCTGCGCGCGCTCCGCGGCCCGCCTCGCCCCTCCCGCAGCCTCGCCGCCGCGGAGCCTTCCTGCCGGCTCGGCCGGCGCTCGTCCCCGGGGCTCGGCTCGGAGCCGCTCAGCCCCGCAGCGGCGCGGGACCCGATGCTATGAGAGCGACGCGAGCCGGGCGCCCAGACCTGCAGGAGGCGTCGGCTGCGCGGCTCGCGGGACACGGCTCCCTCGGCGGCTCGCCGCGCCCCCGGTGACCACCCGGCTCTGCCCCCAGCCCCGCGCTCCGAGAGGACCCGGGCGGCGTGTGCGTGCGGAGGGGCTGCAGACATGACTGCGTGGAGGAAATTCCAGCCGCCGCGGCTGCCCCTGCTGCTGGCGGCTCTGTGCGCGGGGCTCCTCACTGCAGCGAAGGGTAAGCGAGGCGGGCTCGGGCTCGCGGGAGGCCCCGCTCGCGGACGCAGGTGTCTGCGCGGGGGACGGAGGGCGCCGGAGGGCTGGCATCGGCCGGGGGCTCGCCCTCGCCAGGCTCGCCCGGGACCGCGACGATCGCGCGGCTCGCAGCCCCCGGCGGCCCCCGCCCCACCCCCGCCCTTGCTTCCCCTCTCCGGGGCTCGGATGAGCGTCTCCCTCTGGTGTGGGTAGTCGAGGGGGTAAAGGAGCCAAACCCGAGTTGGGCAGAACGGCGCCGTGGCGGGGCGGCGCTGCCTCCCGCGAGCTGCGGGCATGGCGGGCCGGGTGGCCGGGGTAGTTCCCGGGACTTTCTGCCCGCGCCCGGCGCACCTGCGTAAGCGGCCTTGTAAGTTGGGGCTCCCGGCGGGGCTGGGGGACCGGCAGGCAGAGCTGTTTGGTGCTCGGCCTCCCCACAGCCTTCCAGCCCAGCCTCCACCGCCCCCCGCCACGCACTCGGGGAGCGAGGAGTCGCCACCTCCACCAGGTCGCCCCCTCGCGCCTCCCCCGCGGACTTTGCTCCTTGCAAGTTGTGGGGAGCTGTCGAGGTGCAAGGAGCCAGCGGAGTTCTGGCCGGGCATCGGCCAGACAGCTCCACCGTGGGCGCAGGGCTGGCCCCGTCTCCACCTGCCCCGTGGAAAGGGCTCCCCTGGCTGGGTCCTGGGGCTCCCGGCTCTGTGAACTTGGTTTTCTCCTTGAAACGAGTTAGGGAATGTTCTCCCCCAACTAGCCTACAGGCTGCCGCCTCGGAGCTGGCAACAGCTTATGCGCTGGTCTATTCTGTGGGCAGGGGTGGGGGTGGGGCGAGGGGGAGAGAATGTGAATTATCGATTGATTGATTTTCACATTGAGAACACCTGCCCCCTCCATTTCCTCGTTTTCGCCCTCCTCGGATGCGCCCCTGTCCTCGGTACCCAGCGCCACACTCCGGGAATGGCCACATCGACACAGATCGATCCTGTTTTCCTCTCCATTGGGAAGGATGGCACCGAATCTTGTGATTATTTCCTGGCGGTCATTCGCTCGCTCGTTCCCCACTCGAAATTACCCTCTCCTCCCCAGGCTCTACCATCTTTTCTTTCCCCTTCTTCTATCCTCCAGTGGTCCAGATTCAAGGGTGGTTGAGAAGGCAGAGGAGGACCCTAGTGTGTCCGTGAAACTCCAGACCGGCCTGGAGCGCGGAGAGGGTTGCGGCCGCCTCGGGGCTCGGCCGCTTCCCCGCGGGGCGCGTAGGGCTAGGGGCGGCTGCCAGGCGCCGGCCCCTCCACACGAGCCTCCGCCCGCGCACGGGGTGGCCGAGGGGTGCACCCGAGAGTCCACAGAGTGCGAGGTCGGTCGCTCGGGCTGGGGGCGCTTCCCGCAGACTCCGACCGCCTGCCGACCTGTCCCGCTCCGTTCAGACCCCTGCCACGGCCACCGCGGGCTGGGCCGGCTGTAGAGGCACCGGGCCGAGCAGGGCCGGCTGGCAGTGGCCTCGGGCGCACTGGACTAGCTGGCACGGAGAAGCGAAGCAGGAAAAGTCCAGGGCAGAGAGGGCTGTGCCCTGGGCGCAGGGCGCGGTGCGTGTCGCTGGGGTGCGGGGGAAGGGTTCGGGGCCAGGACCCGGCTTTGCCCAGCCAAGCCCTCGATGGAAATAAAACGCCTGCCACCTAACTCTGCAAAACTTCCCGCCCTTTCTCTGAGCGCTGAGACCACGCAGGGCCCGGGCTGCCGCCCTCCACCACCCCGCGGGCAGGCGGCTCGGCCTCCGCGCGCACTCCGGATCCCCGACTTCCACGCACTTGCAGCTCCCTTCCCCCGCAATTAGCAGAGGTTGCTGCGCGGAGACGGCGGCAGCCCTGCTCCGCTGCTTGACAATCCGCACACGTGTGCCGGGCGGATTCCGCCCCCACGCTGGTGGGTCGCGGCGCGCGGGGGCGGGGGCAGCTCGGCCAATTGCGTGGCGGACCCGGACGGGGCGCGAAGTCCGGGGCCGGGGCTGGGAGGCCCCAGAGAGCACAGCGCCTCCTGCGGGCCGGGGATCCCGAGTCAGCAGCAGAAGCCGGGGAGCAGAGCTTGAGGTCCCAGGCCCGGCCCGCAGCGCGGCGGCGGCGGCGGGAGCGCGCGCGCGCCCTCGCGCTCGGGGGGGCCCGGGACGCCCGGCCGCCGCGCTCCTGCCTGCGCTATTGTCTGGCCCACGCGGCGCGGGGTGCGCGCGGCGGCGCCTGGACCCCCGGGGCGCGGGTGCAGCGCCTCTGCCCCCGCGAGGTCAAGTGCGGCGCGCGGCCTCGCCCCGGGAGGCGGGTGACGCCGGCGCTCGGGCTGCGGGGCGGGGTCGCGCTGCCCCCGGGCGAGCACGGGCCGGGCGGCTACGGTCGGGCCTCGGCCCGCTGGCGTCGCCACCTGGTCCCAGGGCTCGGGCGCCTGCGCGCGGCCCGGTCCCCCGAGGGGCGGCGCTGGCGGAGGGCGCCCGGTGGCGCCCCGCGCTATGCCGAAGGCAGGCGCAGGGTTGACGCGTGGGGCATTCTGCGTGACCTGTTTGTCGAGTCGTGAGAGGCTGGAGGCGGGCGCCGGGGACGCCATTGGAACCCGTTGCCAATGGCACCCGAGCACCCGCGCTGGCTTATTTTTCTGCGCTCCACAGTGAAATACTGGGGGCGAGCAGAGAAGCGCTGTGCTTTATTTCCCAGGTGACTGTCCACAGCGGTCTGAAGATCGAGTCCCAAGCGTGTGCGGCTCTTTAAACACACCCAGCTCTCAGGCGTCCAGGGGCTGGGAGGCTTTGAGCCTGCCCCGCTAGGGAATAGGTGGAGTGGTTCACGCTGGGGGCCGCGCTCAGCTATGCGTCCCGAAGCCGGGCTGAGCCACCCGCTGTTTGGACAAAGTTTGTTTCTCAACCGCGTCTCGCATTTGTGCAGCAGGGAGAATGCAGGTGTTTGCGGGCATCTTCCAAAAGCGTCCCCAAAGAGAGCACCCAGAAAGCCAGCCCAAAGCGGTGGGTGTCACCAGGCGAAGCGCGCCAGACAGGGGAAGGCCTGCCCAGGTGTTCCTAACATGAGCTCACCTGCCCAGCTGAGAGTGTTTAAGGACACACTGCCCAGTTTCCACGGAAACCATGTAACTCAACGTGCTGCTAGAGGTATTACATATTCATATTACCAGAGGATGCTAGGACCCTCAGCTTGCCAGTCACATGCTTTTATGGCATGGCCACTGTGCTGTTGTAGCTCCTGAAGAAGTCGGGAAACTCCTGTGAACAAGAAGTGCTGGCTGGGAAATCCTAGTGCATCGCGCACTGCAGAGGGGGACCGCTCCACATTCAGTTATGATGGCCCTATTTGGAATTTTCTTTACTAAGTATTTTCTTGTTAATTAACCAATGGGCTTTTGCATTGTCAAGGGTATTAGTTTTCCTTTTTTTTTTTAAACTCAGAACTGTTCCGCCAAAAGATTTCCACTGCTTGTAGGACCCCTATTTGTCTAGTAGTTTAGGATTTTAAGACCTTGAAAAAGTCAAGAAAGAGAGGTCTTTCTTCTGATGTGACGGGCTTTGACTTGAGTGGTAGGACAGTGAGATCTTATCCCATAAGAGAAGGAAATGGCGAGGGGTGTAGGGGTGGCAGGCGCCTCAGGCCTCTGCCTCCAGAGGCCTCGGGAGGAAAGGGAAGGGTTATTTTTATGTTGGCTTTCAGCTGACCAATCGTGCTCGGTAAGAAGCCTGCCACTGCCAGCCACTTCAGAGATCCTCTGGGCAGAACAGCTCCCCCCAGGTGCATTGCTTCCTCTTGGTCTCCAGATTATTGTCTCAAACTCACGACATAAGGCTTTGAAAATGGCCAGAGGATGGTTCTGCTCCCGTTGGGAAACACAGCAGCAGCCAGGGCTGGCATGGCATCCTGGTAATTCTGGGGCGTCTGATTTCTATCATGATCTATTTTCAGAACTCAGAAGAACCGGAAGATAATATTGAAATGCTAGTTGATTAACAAGGAGCAAAATACCCAGGCGCTGCAGCCCATGCCTATTATCCCAGCAATTCAGGAGGCAGAGGCAGGAGGATCAAGGTTGAGGCCAGAGGCAGCCTCAGTAACTTAGCAAGATCTCATCTCAAAATAAAAGTAAAAAAGGAGTTGGGGGTGCAGCTCAGTGGTAGGACACTTGCAAACCTGCAAGACATGCTCAAGACCCCGGGTTTAGCCCTCCAGTACTGCCATCAATTAATCAATCATCAATCAATAAGGCTCAGTGGCCACTTAGGGCATATTGCAGAGGATCCAGCAAATCCAGTGTAGACATTTCTAAGCTGTCAAAATGTAAATAGAATATTAAATACTCCATGCTCTACTGAATTGTAAATGTGCCTCTGGTAGTGTTTTGCTGAGCGCATAGTGAAAACAAGCTGCTACAACTTGCATGCATGCAACTGAAGCTATGCTTCCCCTTGGCCTGCTATGTTTTCTTTGGTTAAGTTCATTTCTTACCATAAGGTAAGTAAGGAGTTGCGTGGATATTCCTTGCACATAGCAGGCAATGAAGGTATGCTCTTTCTTATATTTATTTATTTATTTATTTTTGTGGTGCTGGGGGTTGAACCCAGGGCCTCTCGCTTGCATGCTTTGTAAGTGTTGGACCACTGAGCTGCCGCCTCCAGCCCATTTTCTTTACTTTTTTGAGACAAGGTCTCGGTAAATTATGCAGATTGCCTCTGGTCTCAAACTTGCAATCCTCCTGCCTCCACCTCCAGAGCTGCTGGGATTACAGGCCTGGTGTCTTTCTTATTTTGATTTTAGTTGTTAACTAGTAAGGTGGAAGAAGGCCTCTGGTAAAGAGATCGACATCCTGTTGTCCGCATCATTTGGGCCTTTGAGTTGGGTGGACACATTGAAGACCCGTTGACCCTTAGGCCAGTAGCGTAGGAACCAGGGCTTCTAGACCAACAGTGGTAATGGTGGAATCCAACCAGTTTCTGCGGTTTGTCCACCATGGCCACCAGAGGCAGATACATTTTAAACCAGGAGGACTGACTTGGATGGGCAAAAAGAAGCATAAAAATAGATTTTTTTTTTTGGCAGCAGGGGAATTTACTCATTGTAAAGGAAGTCAGCCCTCTGGCATTACCTTTATTTGTGCAGTCGTGGCTGTTAGCTCACTGGATATCCATTCCAGAACAGCCTATCAATGTATAAGTCAAATAATCATATGTAGGTATTTATGCCTCAATGCAAGGAAATAAGTCTTTCCTGTAATTACCTTAAGATGACCTTAAATGACCTTCAATTTGTTGATGCCTAATGGCATCTAACAACAACAACAGGTTTAAGGCCAAATTTAGTCCCTAGTACTGAGGTTGATAAATAGCAGGGTTAATATCCCCTTCATATGAAAAAGAACAGAAGGAAATTGTATCACTGAGCTGATTAAAATGGACTGATTGTAGGAGTTTGTGGAAATAATGCACACCTTGTTCTCCCCCCAGGCAGATCGTCCTCTTTGGATGCAGAATATGAAGTAGCTCCTTTTGGAGTTCAGCTGCAATATTCTTAAACCATTTATAGCAACAGGGAATTGTGGGCAGAGGCAAATACCATCAGTGCTTTAGGGAAGTTGCATGGTATTTCTTTATCCTCAGACAGCTTTCTTCTTGCAGGATGAAAGATCCCATCATTCACTGGATACCCTGTCTCCTTTTGCAAAACCTACTCTGAATGTATTCTAAGCATTCCACTGCAAACTAACATTTCAACAAAGTGACCTGAAATGGAGTCAGGGTTACTTTAATTTATGTTGGCAACATCTTTCTCCATCTAGAACCTCTTTGCCAGATGAAACATTTTTTAAACTTTTTAAAATTTCATTTTAATTTCATTCTTATCAAATTATTATTATTTTTACTTACCTTTTACTTAAAACATGAAGGAGTGAAATTACCTGCAACACTTCCCCAGGTGTTTTTGGCTTTTCTGTTTGTTTGTTTTTTTACCAACGAGTCACTTTTGGCAGATGATTGCAACCTGAGAGTTGAATTATAGAATTATATAGGATATCGGTCTGATCCTAAGTGCTTTGTATTATTTACTTTCGGTCTTTATGTATTGTGGAGGTCCTCAACTTCAGTAAAATTCAAGAAGAACTATATGACGTGTAGATACTGCAGAAATAAATACAATGTGTTGTCTGAGTCACGCAGACTTACCACTGTAAGGCACGTGAGCCCCAGCGGAGCGGAGGCGGCTTTTGAAGGAGTGTCATGGCATGGCTGTGCTTCTCACACACCAAACTCATCTGTCTCTTTCCTCGCTGTGGAGAGCAGTGTTACAGGCATAATGGAAAGTTTCCCAGTGCTCTCGTATAAACTTCTTGTGCCTAAGAGTCGCCTGTCTCCATCTTGTTTTAATACAGATTACATGACATCTCTGAGTCTCAATAAGTAGGTTTTGGTGGCAGAAACCTGCATTTCTGTTTAGCACCTTCAGCCCCTATAACCAGGTAATTCTGATACAGAGAACACAGACAATCTTACATGTAAAGGGATACTACACTGACAACTAGGTAGTGTGGTGAACTATGATTTCTAACTTTGAGATGGTTAAAATGCAAAGGATATTACATTTGTCTATATAACACAGATTAATTATATATAATATATGCTTTTACATATAGATAGATTCTATTTATCCATCATCTGTCTCTCTTCTCTTTCAATTAAAGGCATCGAGATCTAATAATTCATTAATTCTTCACAGACTAATTAGCCCACACTGGTTTCATGATGAATATACAATGTCATGAAATGATGCGATTATTTTGGATGCTTTCTTCTATATAATCAGCGTCTCTATTATCAGTGTTCATCATTCTATGCTGGTTAATCTTTTTTATTTTTTAAATGGATTTACAACAAAGCCCACATTCAAGGCCCTTGTCTATAGTGTTTATATTATAGGAAGACTTCAAGGGATAATTATAATCTTTCATATAAAAATACTGTTGGAATGAATTATTTTATTTTTTTCCTTTTACTGTTTAGAATACTCTGATGTGATTAGTGTTATGTAAGACAGAGCTAAATGTTAGATTAAAATTTGAATTATTTGAGGAATGATCTCTAATGAATTAAAAGCCTTTGAAATTAATTGTAAATTCTAAGCAAGTCATTTTCCAGATGCCTGGAGAATCCCTATGCCTTTATTCAGAGAAATTATTTCTCCTCTTATTTTTAATAGGAAGCGTCTTCAATGATCTCTTCTGTGCTGGTAATTTTCTTCTTGAAGGTGATGTTCACGTAAAGGATGAGGACTCAACATTTACCTTCCTATAAAATTGCACAGCCTCCAAAATCAGTCACAATACTGTGGGCCCCAAACTTGGCCTGGTGAATCTGTCAGGGAATATCTAATTCCTCCTCCCACCACTAAACAGTCAGCACCCTGAGCCTTTTGCTCCTGTGCAAATGGTGATAAGCGGGGACCTGGTTCCTTACATGTTCACTACTTTTTAATGAATAAACAAATGTCCTCAGTGCCTGTAATGTTCCTGAATCTGGGCACTAATTTTAGTGAGTCATATCAATGGGTTGTAAACCGTGATCTGCAGAAGGAATCAGTAACCACTTTGTCTAGTCACTGTGAATGAATGACTGAAATACTGAGACTTGAACTTATCAATATAGCTAGATAGGATACCTTTTATCCAACTTGTTATTTTACCATGCTTACTTGATTCATGTATCTTTGGTGACTCTTTGTATACCGTGTAGGATATCCAAGGTGTCTGCATTTCCTTTTCTAGTGACAATAATTTAAGATGGGGGCTTGTTCAGCAGATGTCAACCGACAATTGTCATTTTGATCTTCATGACTCTTTTGTCTCTCAGATTTTTAATTTGAAAGAATTACATAAGAGGATTATGGAACAAAGAGGAACTAATGAGTCTCCCTCTTTTACAACTACAATTACAAAATTACCTTTCCAGGGTTCTTCCGTGGCAACAAGGGAAAGACAAGGGACGTGTTGTCAGACATTGAAGAGATGAGGCATCTTCTGACCTGAAAGTATGGAGAGGGCAACTGCCCTGAACTTTGGGCTCTAATTCCTGTCTCCTGGCAGAGGCGTTTTTCTTTCAGGTTTTATGAGGGATAGACAACAGGAGACTTTTAAAAGAAGTTGGTATAAAATACTGTGTAAAGCGTTACAGGACTGGGTGAAGCTGCTCTCCTTTCTTCTGTGAAGTGGGCTCTCTGGCATTTTGTATTTTAAGAACAGAGCCAGCCGGGCGTGTTGGCGCATGCCCATAATCCCAGGCACTCGGGAGGCAGAGGAGGATCGCAAGTTCGAGACCAGAGGCAGTCTGCGTAATTTAGCGAGACCCTGTCTCAAGAAGTTAAAAAATGGGTTGGGGGTGCAGTTCAGTGGTTCAGCACTTGCAAAGCATGCAGGCATGAGGCCCTGGGTTCAACCTTCAATACCAAGAAAGAAAGAAAGAAAGGAAGGAAGGAAGGAGACAGAGAGAAAGAAGAAAGAAAGAGAAAAGAAAGAGGAAGGAAGGAAGGGAAAGAAAAACAGATCCCATGACAAGGTTTTAAAAAGTATATGAGTTGTAGACTTTGTCATCTACTGCAGCCTTACCGTTGGAATAAGACATACATCCCTTTCACAACACTGCTCATTCCTGTCCTCAGATAAGGAGAGGGACAGAAAGCCAAAGGTGTTTGTGGCAAAATAATTCCATGTTGCTTGGTGCTCCATGCTTTCCTTCTCTGCAGGACCCCATGCCAGCAGGAGCAATGAAAGACCAGAAAAGAGAGGTGTAAAGAAGGACAGATGGGCGGGACTCTTCCATAGTGGCGTGACTCCTATTAACTATCTGTTGCTGCACATTGCTGGGAGCTTAAAACAACACCCTCTTAGTATCTTATCCTTTCTCTGCTCCAGGTCTCTGCAGAGATTAGCTGGCTACCTGCTTAGGCTCTCGCTAGGGTGCAGTCTCATGTGGGTGGGGACTTCAGTCTCATCAGAGGCTCAACTGGGGAAGGGTCCACTTCTGGGATGGCTCAGGCAGTTGACAGATTTTAGTTTACTCTCTTGTAGGACAGATGGAGAGCTGAAGTTCTTTGTAGGCTCTTGGCCAGGATTCACCCTCAGTTTCCAGAGAGCATTCATGTTCCTTGCCATGTGGGGCCTTTCCAACAAAGCTCAATGCCAGGGAGAGAGAAGGAGAGAGAGAGAGATAGAGATAGAGAGAGAGACAGAGACAGAAAGAGAAAAGAAAGGAAGGAAGGAAGGAAGAAAGAGGGAAAGAAAGGAAGGAAGGAAGGAGGAAAGGAGAGGGAGAACTAGCAAGTGATACAATATTACATATTCCATGTAACCACACAATCCTGCGCATGAAACATGGGCATCTGTCATTCTCGCCCTATTCTGTTGGTAACATGTCCCAGGTCACGTGTAGGCTCTAGGGGGCATGGCTCACACTTGGGCATGACCTTCAGCAGGTGGGGAGTCAGGGGTGCTGAATATGTCTGCCCACCACGCTCTTCCAGTAAACTAAAAGGAACCTTTCACAATTAGTGCGCAAGTAACGTGGGACCTCACCCATGATGGGCAATAGACATAAATACACATTTACATAACAAACATACATAAGTGATATATTAGGAATGGTATGTTGTTGTTGTTCTTAGGTACCATCAAGTCGTGTCTGACTCATAGTGACCCTCATAGGGTTTTCAATGGCTGGCTGTTTTTTTTTTTGGGGGGGGGGGATTGCCTTGGGAATGGGTTGCCACATCCTTCTCCCATGTTTGTGGTGCTGGGAATCGAACTCTGGACCTCAGAGACTGCAGAGTGTTGCTCTACCAACTGAGCTAAATCCCAGCCCCCAAGGAATGGTATACCTAAGTGATATACCTAAGTGATATATTAGGAAAAAATTCCCAAATGTATTGATCAAGAACATGTGCATTAAACATTGTTTTTGTGAAGGTGCCCTTGGTATAGCAAGTCCTGGCAAGTGCAGGGGTTAACTCACCCATGTATTATTGTTATATAACTGGAAAAATTAAGAAAGTTTGGCTATACCAATCAAAATTGTAAATTATCAGACGTTTTAACTCAGAAATGTGATATATCTTATAACGATATATATTCATTCCTGTTAGCCCCCTCCTTAAATAGTGAAAAATTGCACAGGGCTTAAATGTCCATCATCTTAAAAGGGCTAAATGAATTTTGATGTAACACACTGTATGGCTTACATAGACGTGTTTGCAAAGTGATGAGCTTGAAATCTTGAGAAGTGGGGAAAGCCAGATACTTCTATAATGCACAGGGAAATTTGAGAGCATCCACACATCACTGCATTGGTACAGATATCTTGCCTAATTTTTTAAAGGACTATGTGAAATATGTCTAAATAAAATAATAGCTTTTAAATTAAAAAAAGATTACCTGAAAAGGAGTAGCTAAATATCTCTCCTGAGACCACTTTGATGGGCAAAGTAGAGACAGATAATAAGATTTTTGAACTTCCAACAACCTTCCGGGTGTAAGTCCAAGTCTCTCACCTTGTTTGTGACCCACGGTCACAGGGAAGCAAAGGCAGAGCTCAGTCTGAGGACCTGCTGCCTCGTGGTGGGCCAGAGGCCCCTCTCCCAGGCCAGCCAGCCTGTGTCCTGTTCCTGTACTATTCACTCGTCGGGTCCACTGCCCCTCACCCCCACCTCCCCGTGGCTTTCCCTCTGGTACAGCCGAAGCACCTACCTTCCTTCCTGACGCAGGTGCCTCTGGGAGAGAGCAAGGATTAGGAAAGCTCTGGGCTTAAGTTTAACACCTAAGATTATCCTGGCAGCTGGAGAAGCACAACATCCAACCTGGAAGCTCAGGAGAGTCAGCCATCGCTGATACTGCGCAGCCCTCAGAAGGATCTCGTGATTTGGTCAATAGGTGACCATAGTCATTTCTTTTAGGCCATTGAAAAACACATTGCCCTGATGCCCTCGTGCTACCTGATTAATGTGTTTTCTATCAGTGGAGCTTAAGTTACCTATGTTGTTACAGAATACTTTAAAGAACTCAGCACGTTTAATTTCACTGCACTGAAATATCTTATTTGTTGGGATTGCTGAAATTAGTGCAGAGACCGATGCACTTTAGAATGTCTTCACGATTGAAATATATTGAATGATTAACTGACCTCAAAAGGATGAAACGTTTCATCGATTTGGCAGCTAACATTTTAAGATAGAAATAAGAAATCTTCTGTGTTCTCCAGGGTTCCATTCTGGTGAGGACAGCTGTATACAAAGGCATGTGGCTTGCCTTTGACAGCATCTGCTATGAGGTAAACACCCAGGGTTCAAGTCCCTTCTCTGCTCCTCACAATGGGTGCCCTTGAAGCACAGTGCATTCTCTGCTGCTCACTTTCCTCATCTCTGCAAAAAGCAAAAGTGTATCAACCAAAGTCAATACCATAAAGATTAGATGAATAAACACATATAAAGGCATGGTAGTGATTCCTGGCTTAAATAAGTGATTCCAAGCTTAAGTAAATGTTAACAACTATTTCATTATAGCCACTAAATAATTAAACTTTCCATTCTACGAGGTGTGGCCTCAGAAACAACATTGGGATCAGCTCTATAGTGGAGAGAAATCATTTGTAAGAGGAAGTAAACAATTATATATGGGTATAGCAAGTACTGAGGGATTTGTGAGAATTATCCTAGTCCATTCTTCTAGAGTTTTCTGAAGTACACAAAGTGCTTTTTACATTCCGTTCTTCATTTATAGACCAAAAAAAAAAAATACACATCATCAATAATGTATAGTGCCAGTATGGATCGGATTAACCTTTTGAACTCGTGTATCAAATTCAGCTTGAAAGACTCAGAAAGTCACTTATGAGGTGCCATTGAGTCTGGTCTGACTCATAGCGACCCTATGTACAACAGAGCAAAACACTCCTGGCTTCTGTGCCAGGCGCATGATTTTATTTATGTTCACTTAGGAACATAGTTTTGAAATGCTACTTAAGATCAGGAAGCCCTGAAAGATAGAAGTGATCATGAAAGAAACAGTAAAAGAAAATAGTAGAACACTCTTAAAATGGAAGACTAAATTTTGTCTCAAGATCCTAGTGTGTTGGTTGTGAAGATTCCCAAGAGCAATGTGACTCTTGGTGGGCTGAATGAATTCGTAGAGTGTTTTAACTGCATAGTTTTGCCCAAGGAAAGTATCTGAAGCTACTTTTAAAAAGAAGCATCTGCAATGACGTGACTTGCCAAGTACACCTCTTGAAAACACAGTTAGGTGACTTATTTGCTAGGTGGTATAGCAAAAGTATTATGTTTCTGAAGGGGAAGAACAATCAATCAGTGTAATTGAAGCCTCTGGGGTTGTTAAAAATCTTTAAAATGCTAACGGCTCAAGTCACTGGCTTACCCCGCCCCACTCCAAGCTAAGCATGGAGGATTCAGTAGCTTGAGCTCCTCAGCATGACCCGTCCTTCTACCCTGGCTTCAGTTCCCAGTTCAGTGTGTCCTGGCTCAGGCTGAGATCCTGGAGCAGAAACGGCTCCTCTAGCCCACCCTCCACTCTCTGGTTGATGCCTGGGTTGGGGTGTTAAAAGGTAGGGTCCCCACGCATGAGAGTCCAAGTTAGGTGATAAAAGCATGTCCCACTTTGTGACATGAGGAGTAGGTGTCCCGGTAGCACAGATATGGAGATATTCACAACAGGCTGCCTGCCAGAGGAACAGCCAACTGGCAAAGTCAAGAGTGTTGGGTCCCGCTGTCAAAGCAATGTTCTGTGTCTCTGGCACCTGAGGTGGCCTAGGGCAAGTCCCCGCTGAAACCCCACAGGGCCTAGTGAAGAGAGTGACTGGGGGCTTTGGGTACTGGATCCCTGAAGGATGTTCAGGTGAGCGCACGCACCTGTGGCGGGGTGGCTCCGGGATCCCCAAGGCCTGCTCAGTTCCTTGCAGGCAGCCCGCCCTTGACTCCTCTGAGGCCCTGCCCCAGCTCTGTGAACGCCTGCGGCAGCTGGGTGAACGCACACAGCCTGTCTCTCATTTCCATCTATGAAGGTGGTTTTGAGTCAAGGTAGGCGATGAGTGGGCGTGAGGTCCTGGTGTCCAGGCTGTGGAGCAGGACAGAAGCATCGTGGAGAGGGACAGATGCTGTGCTAGGGCGCAGGGAGAGTGAACGCAGGACACGGCCATCCCAAGTATTCTGCCAGAGGTTGCCTGGCTCTGTTCACCCAGGCCGCCCCTGCCAGTGCTATGGTGGCAGCAAGTGCCCTGTGGCTGTGCCGCGTGGCTTTCACATGGGGTCTGCCTGGGAGATGCTCAGTTAGCGCCACCCAGGGCACCCCAGGGCTGGGGCAGTGCATGGGGAATTGGGGAAAGGGGCCATGCGTCCAGGGTGTGCGGGAGGGTGAGGTCAGGGGGTCACCCCGGGGGCCTCTGTGGGGCGCTTCCTGTGTAACCTCAGGCGCTCAGGGAATTGACGTCTTTGTGCCAAAAAGGAAATGTAAGGTCCCAGGAGGAGGAGCCGCTCCTCCAAACCTGCAGGCCGGGGAGCGCGCCCCACTCTCCTGGAATCGGTCCAGCCAGGCCTCGGAGCGCCCAGGAGGCCGCTTCCAGGCAGGGCTGGAGCACAGAGCCGCTTGGTCTTGTTCAGGGAGCAGCGTTCTCAGTTCTAGTCCAGTCTTTGGAGAACAGTTGGTGCCCTCCCCGGCTCTTCTTTCAGGAGCTAAGTGGCCAGCGAAGTACAAGTCCACGTGTTGATGGAAAGGAGTCCACAAGGCCAGCACAGAGTCACGCCGACCTATGCCAGACGTGCAAGGGCCGTGAGGAGGGCGCGGCCTGGCTTGGCCAGAGCCAGGGAGGAGCTCAGAGAGGAAAGGGTGTGGACAGAGCCCCTTCCAACGCCCGTAATGTCAGGTGGGGGGTGGGAGGCAGCTCACAAATTGCCACACCAGGGGGAAGACACCAGCCACGCCCTCCACGCCACCTGAGAGAGCCCGAGGTTTCTCTCTGTTTAAAGCCAGCCTGGCTGTGTCTCCACGGGTCCCCAAGCACAGCCACGCCCAGCAGCACCTACTCAAGTGCTTATCTCATGAAGAGACCAGAGAAGCAAGTGACATGCCACATACCTGCCACATCGAAGTTAATTTCGAAGTGGAACATGTTTCTAATGAGGATGTGCTGGACATTCTGCTGGGGTTTATTAAAACAAATAAAAATGCCAAAGCAAAATACCACCTCAGACTCTTTAGGATGATGGGAGTTGAGGCAGATGAGTTTATAAAAGCAATGGATTTGTTTTTAAAGCAATTTCTAAAGTGTTAGATTCTTTTGGGCCTGCTAAAAATCAGTCTGAAAAGTTTTATGTGTTTTTAACTTTATGCATGCAAAGAGATAACAACAAAATACTGGGAGAATATTAACACATTTCATGTATAATGAAATTTCTATTTAAGGACAATTTTCTTTATATTTTATTAAGATTCTTTTATTAATTGAGTAAAGTGTGTATAAACAGGAAATAAGTATTTTAATATATTAGAAGAGCAAAGGGAAGGGATAGCTACAACTTTTGAGGGAGCTAGCCCTAGTTTTGTAAGTAAATAGTTATGGAAAGAACATCAGGATTTGTAATTACCTCATAATAATAATCAGCCAATTATTGACCCTTCTATTTAGGAGTTTATGGGAGACGGACCCGGCAACCCACTCCCAAAAATCAATCTGCCATTGAAAACCCTATGAACAGCAGAGAAGCACTGACAATAGTGTTTCCCCTGTTGTATGTAGGGTTGATATGAGTCAGACACTGACTGGACGGCACCTAACAACAACAACAGCATTTAGGAGTTTATTACCTGCAACTACATAAAAGCTCCATTACAAACCAGAAAGGCATAAGTGTCTCACACAGCCCTAACACAGGTTTTCTCCCAGGAAATAAAAACATTATCAGAAATATGACATGTGAGAAACACAGGAAGTCAGATTGAATCTTTGCCTGTCCGGTCTGAGCTCTATACTCAGTCTATGTTCTTATTTTCCTTCCTCATTGGAAACAATGCATACCCAGTGAAGGATTCTGCCACCAGAGCGTCACAGCCCTTACCCCGGAAGCATGTGGCTACCGTCTGTGGCTATCCTGTGGATCCGAGGGAGTCGTGGAGATCCCAGGATGGACGTGAGCTCCCTGGCCACATCCCGGCTGACCACTGCCTTATCCCAGAGCACCACCTGCCCACCTCGCACCTGCGACCTGTGGGACAGGCTGTGTGGCCAGGCTGTGCTCTGTTCTCCTTTGGGATCTTCCTGGGCTCCAGTTTCCTCATCTGAAGAGAAGTGGTTTAGATCCTCCACCATCAGCGCTGACATTCTGTGACTTCTAAGTACAGTGGCAATCAGACAAATCAATACATACTCAGAGAATCGTAGCAGAGTACCCGTATTGAAGAAGGGCGTTTGCTGCTAGGGGGTAGAAAGAATGAGTGTGTTGGTGGAGTGTGTGTGTTTGGGTGTGTGTAATTTTTCTTTTTTCTTCCTTATTTCTAGTGTATTTAATTCAATAACGTATAGTCTCTCACTCTCCTGAAATGATGTAGAAGGTATTCCCTTTGATTGCCCTAAACTGAAATGAATTATCATTTGAGTCTTTTTCTTGATATTTTTACAGCCTCTTTATAAAAACAGAAGTCACTTTGGAGTACTGAAAGCAGTAGGGTTTGTTTCTACCCTGAGTTCCTTAGACCATAGGGTCACATTGATTATCTTTATTATGAGCACTTTGCCAATTATTTGAAGCTAAGTGTTTACGGCAGCTTTGGTGTAGAAGCCGCCTCTCCCAGCTTGTCTCTAGATGCAGATGCCTTCTCACAGAACTGTAGGGAAAAAATCCACTTTCTCAGAGACTGCCCTCTGTAAGTTTTGAACTTGAATCTACCATCTAATGACTTTCTCTTTTTTAAAACTTCAGTAGCAACATTAACTATCATATATTATTTACGAGGAGGTTTATACCATCACAACATAGTTATAATACTTAATAGCATATAGCATCTTTGGGAGCCAGCAGAATGCTGTATTTTATCATATTATTCTGGCAAAGAATTTGAGGCTCAGAAAGTCACCTTGTCTGAGCCACATCTTCTGGGTTGTACAGCAAAGACCAAGGGCATCATTTGCCAATGCTTATCTTACTCAGGTTTCTGAATCTAATCATTATTTCTCCAGCTGCAAAATTCTCTACAATATAAAGAATAAAAAAAGAATGTCTATATTGTTCCTGGCACAGTGGCACACACCTGTAATCCTAGTGACTCAGGAGGCAGAGGCAGGAGGATCACAAGTTCAAGGCCAGAGGCAGCCTGTGTAATTTAGGGAGACCCTGAATCAAAATGAGAAAAAAATTAAAGATGGGCTGGGGGCCGGGGCATCCCAGTGGTAGAGCACTTGCTAAGTATGCACAAGGCCCGGGGTTCAGCCCCCATGTACCACACACACACACACACACACACACACACACACACACACACGCACACAGAGGCACCTCTATGTTGATGTTTCTTTCTTATATGAGAAGCTATTGGCTTGAGTCTTTCTCCTGAATTCTGAATATCCAGAATTATACATATTGAATTGAGTAGTAGTTGGATTATTTTCTTGAACTCATTTCCAGTGATGATGGTTCTTCTCCAACACTTAACGATGTGGACGGTATGACATAGAATATCCTAACATTATGCCAAAATGTAAATATAGCTATACTTCAAGCATACATATTGGAAATAATCAAGGAAGCCTTTTAATATTGTAGCTGAGTGTTAACTGGCATGCCAAACACTGTGAGACTGAAATGACCTTTGTAAAAATATAACTGTGTCCAGAAAGGTTAATCTAAAAATTCTTCCTGCTTTGGACTGCTTCCTTTTAAAGCATTTTCCTTTTGAAGTATTTCTTTCCCCTTTTATTTAAGGAAACGGACTTGGGAGAAAGATATTTTCAGCCAGGTATTTGGGTTGGATTTGTTTTGTCGGTTTAAAAGGAATAGGGTTGCCCTGTTCCACTCAGAAGATGCTGAACCGTTACAGGGATCTCTCTAATTTCCCTTTAAGTCTTCAAATGATTATCAGATAAATAGCTGTGCCTCCTCAGTCTGTCACAATCCCATAAGCCCTGCAGGATCATGGGGCAAGATAAAGACTTTACGTTATTCTTGCACATGTTGTACTTGATGCTACTAGGGAAGTCTGTAGAGCTTCAGAGAACAGGGGGAATCGGGGGTGGAGAGTGGGCAAGTGTTCAGTCAACAGGTACAATGCTGCAGTGAGACAGTAGGAGTGAGCACTGGTGTTCCGTGGCACAGCAGGGGGAACATGATTAACACAATCAGGGAGGACTTTGAGTTGATCTTATGTTGATTGCAGAAATGTTTTGAGTCCTCACTACATTAGGCAGCAGTCAACTCTCTAGGCTTCCACAGATGTCAACAAAGTATTTATGTTTTTATGTTGGTTTTCAAAGGGATATGTATTATTTCTTTGCTACAAAAAGTTCTAGAACCTGACTGGAGAAAATAATGCTTCAGTATAAGAAACTTCTATTTACAAGTGAATTTTATGTATGCTACTAAAATTGGGGCTGGGATTTAGTTCCATTGGTAGAGTGCTGCTCTGCAGTCTCTGAGGTCCCGAGTTCGATTCCCAGCACCACAAAATGGGAGAAAGATGTGGCAACCTACTCCCGAGGCAATCCCGAAACAGTCAGCCATTGAAAACCCTATGAGGGTCGCTATGAGTCAGACTTGACTCGACAGCACCTAACAACAACAACAACAACTAAAATTATTCTGAGTGTTTGTTCAATTAACTTTATTGAGCATCACCTACAAGAAGTCCTGGGCTAGTTACTATGGATATAAAGTGAATGAGATAAGGTTCCTGCCTTCAAGCATTGTACATTCTAACAAGCATGATATCTTTTCTCAACAATGCAGTTACCGTAATCTAAAAACCAATCATTAATAAGGTATTCTACAAGATATTGAATTGCTAAAGAACTAATCTATACTTCTCTGTCCACTATGACATTTAATACACCTAGAATGGCATGACTTCTCTTTGATTACCCAAGCATTCTGGGTAATTGAGGCCAAATGCACTAATTTGGCTTCTGTATGATATCTTTGAAAGGGGCTGGGATTTAGCTCAGTTGGTAGAGTGCTGCTCTACAGTCTCTGAGGTCCCGAGTTCGTTTCCCAGCACTGCAAAAATAGGAGAAGGATGTGGCAACCCACTCCCAAGGCAATCCCGAAATAATCTGTCATTGAAAACCCTATGAGGGTCGCTATGAGCCAGATACCTACCTGATGGCACCTAACAACAACAACATGATATCTTTGAAAATATGTAAAATATGAAACAATAGAATCAAATGACACAGAAAATCCAAATGATTTCTGATTTGTAAAATAACAGCTAGCCTGGGGAGTTAACCTACAGTATTTATGATGGTATGCTCCAAACAGCAGGTATCGGCATGTCTATTTACTGCACAGACCTTCATGGGGTGCCATTTTGTCCTAGAGGTCGGGCAACATTTAGGAGATTGAGTGATTGAGTAGATAGTACACAACCCTTGACTCCATGGTGTTATAATTTAGATAGCTAAAAAACAAGTTTGCAGTCATACCATCTCAGGAACAGAATTGCTAACCTGAAGCAGAGCTCTTGAAAGAATTACCTTGGAAAGAATATCTTGCAACCATCTCTCTTTGAATATCACTTAGTGTCCTCTCCTAGGGTTTTCTGAATCCCTTAGGGGGAAAAATCCTATCTCTACTAAACCAAAAGTTCCCCTTCTTATACGTCCTTCATGTGCGGTCCTATTTCTACCTGGAGGAGTGACATCTAATGATATTACTCCTTTCATCAGATACTCCTGAAAATTCTATTTAAAAGGCCCCACATAATTCTCCTCTCTTTTTTCTCAAGCTCTTGAGACTTTTTGAATTGCCGGCTGCTGCTTT
The DNA here is from genome assembly GCA_007922755.1 of Pedetes capensis. NCBI lineage: Eukaryota > Metazoa > Chordata > Mammalia > Rodentia > Pedetidae > Pedetes > Pedetes capensis. The sequence goes on from VMDO01002834.1 coordinate 130,879, forward strand.
GAAGATAAATGTTGATCACTATTAGCTACTTATTGCACCTAACGTGCATGATGTCTGCTCCCTGTGAAGAGATTTTATGAAAAATGTGTTCTAAATCATCACCTACTGGAATGTCTGAACTAACAGAGGTTTATTGGGCATTTCTACCCATGAAAAATCAATAAGACAAGTCAACTTTGAAAGCTATATCTCCATTTACAATTGTTAGTTGTTAGGTGCCATCAAGTCATGTCCGACTCATAGCGACACTCATAGGGTTTTCAATGGCTGACTGTTTCGGGATTGCCTTGAGAGTGGGTTGTCACATCCTTCTCCCATTTTTGCAGTGCTGGGAATTGAACTAGGGACCTCAGAAACTGCAGAGTGCCGCTCTACCAACTGAGCTAAATCCCAGCTAAACTTAGCATTGTTGTTAGGTGCCATTGAGTCAGACTCATAGCGACCCTCATAGGGTTTTCCATGGCTGACTGTTTTGGGATTGCCTTGGGAGTGGATTGCCAGGCCCTTCTCCTATTTTTGCAGCACTGGGAATTGAACTTGGGTCCTCAGAGACTGCAGCGCAGCGCTCTACCAACTGAGCTAAATCCCAGCCCACCCATTTACAATAGTGGGGATTATTTTAATTTTGGAGACAAATGACATAAAATTGATAATATTTGCATAAAGAATGTGATCATAGAGAGTGAATTGTATTTTTAAAAATTCTTTTAGACCTGTGCGTATGAGGAGGTAAGAATAATACTATAAATTTTATGCACACATTTGCAATTAGAAATTACAGTCTTTGAATGTGTGATAAACATAGCCTACTGCTAAACACATTTCTGACTTAAAACTGAAGAAATTATGTCAGATAAAAATAAGCCTTCCTTCCTTTCCCTTTTAGCTTCATAATGATGATGACAACTAGCACCTGTGTGCCATCTTTCATTCCAAAAGTTTAGGATTGTGGAAATGTAAGTTATTATAGTGTTGGAGAAGAAGGCCCCATCTAAACATACTTCATAAAGTGGATCCTATTTCACCATAGGATTGCTGAGGTTCAGTATTGTGTACGATCAGAGCTAATTCATGATTCAAGAATAAATGTGGAGGAAATCCATGTTGGAACCATTTTAAAAGGTTTATATGCTGTTATGCTGCCCAGTCTTGGTTTTCAGTTCAAAAAGCTATAGATAGTAAGAAGTGGAATGGGCCTTAGTTTTAAATTTTTTGGTCTTCCTTTGGCTTATGAGAAAAACAAGATCTAGAAAAAAATGGCGGACACAATGAAGACCGAAGATCAGACTGAGGGTGAAGCTCCCCATGTCACCTCTCCATCACTGGCACAGAACACCTATAAAGTTCATCTCCATCTTTTTGAACACTCCTCTCTCACAGCAGAACATAGGCACCTTACTATATCATAGTGATTTTTGTTACTTTGTCAGTAAAACATTGAAAGAACTTTCTAAAGTGCAAGACTTTTATTTTGTGACTAGACCTAAGATTTTATCTATGTTTAAAATTCTGTGATTGGAAAATTATAACTCTTCTTTGGTTTTCTAAGTAAAAAAATCACAAATCGGTGACTTTTGCTATGTCAGAGTTAGTGTCGTACATTAAAATGCATTTTCAGGCTATTTATTCATAACTATTCAAATGTTCATGGTATAATTACATGGCATAGCCATACATGTTTTAAATGGTAGAACTATTGCTAACAAATGAAAATCAGAATAATTAGTATTTATTGTTAATATTGTGTTTGTCCAAGTTACTATGAGAAAGCTTATAGTTTTAAAACAAGTTTTTTCATTGGAAAAATAGGGGAATATAACCCAAATATGCATTTGAGTTTTACTACTTATTAGCTATAAGTCTCCATAACCATTGTGGGTTGATGAAAGTGTTGCCAGAAGTGATGTAAAGGATGTATAATGGAAAAAGCCAGTGCTGTGTTACTCTGTACTCCATCATCTCAAAGGGAGATTTAAAAGAGTTTGCTTCCTCTCCTCAGCTAAGTACGAATGTAAGAGGGTGGCTATCTGCAAACCAAAAAGCTGGGTCTAACTAGCCACAAGACCTGCCAGCACCTTGATCTTGAACTTCTTAGCCTTCAGAATTGGAAGAAATAAATACTGTTGTTAAACCACCAAAATAAAATAAATAAAACAAGTTTTTTTCTCACGAGAATAGGATTGTAATGGAGCTTATGAGTGCTTTGCTACATTTTTCTCACATAGAGCATCTTACAAGAATTGTGTTTGTAAAGTCGATGGGGATGAAAAATAATGATAATATTAGCAACTGGAGTTGATAATAGTTCCTGAATCTTTTTTGTTCTGGATGTTTTAATACATACTCTCTTGCATTGCTTGCTTATCTCTGTTTCACAGACAAGTGGTCTGTTATTTAACAGACAGAAACAGACAGATCAGAAAGACTCACATCTTTCTCAGCTCCTCAAGTAAATGAATGAGAGCCTCAGGAATACATTCACGTCTGAAGTCAGCTTCTCTCCCTGCGTCGTGCCCCAGATAGTAAAGCAGGACACCCCCTCGCCATTTTTTATAGCATTTTAAAGTATAATTACTTTCTATGTTAACTTTATGTGAAACTGAATAATGTTGTCATTTCCCCGTTCCATTACTGAGCGTTAAATTGTATTGAGATTTGTGGAAACTGAAGAAAGAACAAATATATAGACCGTGGGGAGCATGGCAAACGTCTAAAGTACACAAAGGTTTTATATTTTCATCCAATATTGACCACAATATACACAAACCTAAAACCCTAGGAAGACTACTTATTAAAGCAATCTCTCGGTACCCACTCACACAGCACTGTGCTCTAGTTTAAGTAAGGAGCGATGAAATTCACTCCTGCTCTAGAAAGATTCCTATAACTCAGCTGTGTTTAAATTCTAGACAAAAGGCTCACTTTCTTCCCAGAAAACCAAAAGTGGATTATAATTTCATGGGATGGGAAAGAGTATTGCTGGAGATAGATGTGTGTCCTCCTGGAGAGTCCCAACATTACCGACACGCTTAGACATCAAGGGACTCAGGAGAAAAAGCATGCCTGGTAACATTTTAGTACAGTCTAGCTTTTTGAGGTGAAAGTTGAACTGGATCTGTTTAAGATTAAAAAAAAAATTCCCTTGAGATTGGCTTTTTTATTAACTGGATTGAAGGATGGATGGATAAATAGATAGGTTTTCTGTAACTTGGCTCTAACTAAGCATGTGTGCTAACCTGTTCCCATGGACCTAGATATGAGCACCCCATGTCATCTTACTTGGGGTACAATAAAGAATGAAGTCATTATAAAGGAATATTTATATTCTGATATTTAGTAAACCCTTATATAAAATATTCTTCAACAGCAAATTACCTTATTGAACATTTTCTCGGTTGAGTAGGTGATAGGTCCAGAGGTGAGTGGAGAACCCATATGCCCACACAAGTCCCCAAGCTGAAGGACCTGGGGCATCAGAAAAGGAACCCTCGGGGCAGTGTGCTGGGCAAAGTTATGCATGCCTGGTTGTGCTCAGGGTGGATTTTGAAGAATGAATACTGGTTTTCTGGGAGATACAACGTCATCCATTTCAAAGACTACACTATGTAGAAGACATGGCGTTTCATGGAATGATGGAGAGAACAGTGAAGGCCTCCTGGTGTTGGTGGGAGCGGTTGGTTGAGGACCCAGAGAGTGAGTGGGGTCATTTGTGCAGCACTATGTGGTGGGACAGTGGTTCAACCATACTGGATGGGGATGGAGGAAAAGGAAGCGCTGCCAGGCATTCTTAACCAAGAGCAAGCCTTGAGCCTGTCTGTTGAGTAAACAGTCAAATGCATATCCTCTATGCCTGGGATCTGGGAACCCTGAAAGCAAAGATTGGCTGGCTCTTTTTTTTTTTTTATTAGAAATTTTAAATGTACATCATAATGTGATTCATTTTGACATGCTTTTCGTTGTGACAATTTTCATATATGCAATTTGGAATTTGAAAAAAGCACTCAGAGAAGTCCAGTTGATTAAAGACAGTTTCCACCGGTATGGGCAGAGAAGGTTATGCTTCCAGCAGCATCCTAACATCTCTGGGACTATTTCTGGCACGATAGATAATGGAAATTCCGGTGTTGTCCTTTACTCACAAGCTTCTGACAAGTTACTACACTGGAGATTAATGGGCAATGGGAAGATTTGTGCAGGTAAGAGAGAAAGCCGGGCAGAAAATGGCCTCATGAGGAGAATGAAGGGTGAAGTTAATCACTTCTTGTCTCTTTATAAAGAATTGGACCAATTTGGTTCAGACTTATGTAGGAGTAGAGATAAAAATTAGTCGTTGAAATCTTCATTTTCTTATATCACAACCTATTTAGTAAAGGTTTTGCGCTTACAAGGTCTTCTCTTAAAATATGGTAGTCCCGGGGTGTGGTGTCGCACACCTGTAATCCTAGCGACGTGAGAGGCAGAGGCAGGAAGATCACAAGTTTGAGACCTGAGGCTGACTGTGGAACTTAGGGAGACCCTGTCTCAAATCAAAAAGTAAAAAAGAAATAGGTTTGGAGTGCAGTGCAGTGGTAGAACTCTTGCAAAGCGTGCACGAGGCCTTAGGTTCATCCCCTAGTACCACAAAAGATAATAAACAAATAAATAAAATATGGCATTTGCGTCTATTCTGCTTTGTAAAAAATCATTTGTCTTTCATATTTGAATGGAAATCCATCATGAAACAAATTGTATTTCTTGGCTAATCTACGAACTCTAATTTGGCAGGCTTGGTTTATTTTTCAGAATCAATTATACAAAATAATACCATTTTGGATTTCTGACCATGTCACATCTCCCAATCATTTTATGTAAGATTATTCTGGAAAACTTAGACCATCCAATTTTCACCCTGGTACTGCAGTAAGGAGGGCAGACACACGTCTTCTGAGGTGTGACATTCTTATTTCAATTGTTACCTCTTCCTTTTATCCTTTGAATCTGCCAAATTCCTAATTCTAACAGTTCTTAAGCTTTGCAAATCATGCAAAGAGAAGCTTCATTGTAAGAAGAATATCCAAGATTCATTCTCCTTGAAACTGGAGACTAAAATCATTTAAGGCCTGAATGCATATTTGAAGCACTGCTGTTAAATTCTATCAAAATTAAAATATTTAATAGGAATATTCAAATTGGCAGAGGGGAAGCATTGGCTCATGATTTAGATGTAATGATGGAATAATGATTTCAAGAGAGATCATATGTAGAGGGTGTACAGTATATTTCTTGGCATCAGTACAATAAAGTGCATATGCTATTATAGTAATACTTTGTTGTTATTGTTAGGTGCTGTTGAGTAGGTGTCCAAGTCATAGTGACCCTATGTACAACAGGCGAAACAGTATTGTTAGTGGTTCTCAGCTGTTCATAGGGTTTGCAATGGCTGATTGTTTTTTGAGGGTGGATTGCCAGGTCCTTCTCCTAAGGCTACAGCACCTGGTGTTCCCAGGTGGCCTCCCATCCAAGTACTAACCAGGCCCAACCCTGCTTAGCTTCTGAGATCTGACGGGTTTGGATGCCACAGTGGTATGGCTTCAGGCTTAGTGATATTTATTAATCATGTAATTATTTTTAATATATATAGGCATGATGACTTTATCACAGAAGTGAATTTCTTATTCAATACTTGAATAACTTAGAACTAACTTTTCAGCAGAGGACAATTTAAAGATGATTGGTAAGGCTAACGATGACTAGAAGAGTTGATAGAAACTCAGTTTAAGCATTTTCTAGCTCTGATTCTTTACTTGCCATACTGAAATGTCTTTGCAAACAAATAAGTAATAACGATTAGTCTTTATATTACTCTCTGAGCACAAGTCCCTTCCTTCGAGTGATCTCTGAAAAAAATTTTGAGACCAGTTTATCTGCTAAAACATTTCCAATCAATGGCTCATTGAGCTAGCCCATATGGCCTGGACAACCGGGGGATGCCAACTCAATTTCCTTCCATGCAATACCATGGGGAGCAGAAAATGACAAAGTAAAACAGCAATTTTTTAAAAAATTCTCTGCAGAATTTGCAACATTAGATTGCCAGTGCTTCAGTCACTGTGGTTGGTATTTTTAACCATGCTTGTGAGTACAGAAAGGACGCGCTTACATAATCCACTTCAGTTATTTGAAGGGTATGTTGACAGGGTACCATAAATTCTTCGGAATTTTACAGTTTAAGCAGATCTGTGTTATTTTTAATCAAAGCACATGTTACATCCAGTTAGATAGTTCTTTTTATTTTTTTCCATACAAAAATTATTAGAAGGATGATTGCATGAACTTACTTAGAGATTCCAGCTCGGTATGCATGTGCTTTCACCATCCTTTGCTCCTGCAGAGTGAGGGGACTCTTTCTCAATGGCAAGTGTCTCTAAGACATGGTGACTGCTACCGCCCTCATTAATGTCTGTGGCATGGACAAGGGGAGTCTGGATTTCAGAGGCCTGCAGAACCAGGGGGTCTTCTGGGGTCTGTCAATGAAAACTGCCATTACCGTAGCAAGGACAAAGTTTGGAACACGTTCAATGCTAACGTTAATAACAGTTGTGTTGCTCAGTTAAAATAATTGCATTATCTGCCAACTGGGTCTCCAGTTAAAACAAAAACAGGCTTTCTTTGTTAAAATTAAAAAGTGTATTTATTTGCATTATCGTCACGCGTCCATCAGACTGATTTGCATTTCTGATAAAATGATCATGCTTATAAATACAAGTTAAATTCAAAGCTGCAAATTGTTCTCAGATTGCATGTAGATCCCACTTTAAATTTCCTTTCTCTGCACTACAGACACGTGCATCCTCTATTTGTACATATTTATCTTTTAGTCAGTGATAATGCATTTATGTGGTCTTAGGTGTCTGCGAAAGCCCATAAAATTAGATATAATTCCAGATAATGTTACTTCCTAAGTAACTGTTAGTGCTTCGCCATGAAGATTGAAAAGTGTGTTCATTTTTGTTATTAAAACACCCAGGTGAGAGAACCTAGAACACCGACTTTCCATTTATACGAATGCAGTGTCTGAGTTCACCCCCCACTCTTATCACGGAATCCCATAGGCTGGGTGACCTGCAAACACCAGCAGTTCCTATGGGCCATGCTTCTGGAGGCAGGGAGTTTAGAACTTCCTGGTAGCATCTGGCAAGTGTCTTTGCACTGTGCCAGCATGGTGGGCGGGCCAGAGAGCATGTTTGTGACACAGAGATGGGGACTGGCTTTGTCCACCTACTCACACCTTGCTTCCATGATAACCAACCCATTCTCTAGTTGTTGTTGTTGTTGTTAGGTGCCGTGGAGTCGAGTTGAGTCCTACTCATAGCAACTCTCATAGAGTTTTCAATGGCTGACTGTTTTGGGATTGCCTCAGGAGTGGGTTGCCATGTCCTTCTCCCATTTTGCGGTGCTGGGATTCTAACTTGGGACCTCAGAGACTGCAAAGCAGCGCTCTACCAACTGAGCTAAATCCCAGCCCCTATTCTCTACAGCAATGGTATTAATCTGTTCATGAAGGTGGAACTCTCATGATAAAAATCACTCTTAAAGATCCCATCTCCCAACATGCTCACAATGACAGCTGGATTTCAGTGTGGTCTTGGAGAGGACATTCAAAAGATAAGGAAAAACTACTGGAAAGAAGACCTGTACTTGCAGAAGATAATGGCCTGCGAAGCCCCCTGCCTGGTGTGTGTATCAAAGCAGAGATTTAGCCATTCTGTTGGCTCCAAATGCCAAAAAATTCTTCTGACTCTAAATGTTCTGCTTTTTTACTCAAACATGCCATCTATCTACATGGTTTACAGAACACATCGGTTGAGTGGATAACCAAAATGGCTAGAAAAATGGGCCAATAGTGTAACTACAGTAAATGAATAGATTTGGCATTGATTTAAGTAATACATGTAAAAGGCCAAATAAAGTCCATTCATAACTGTGTCTAATACACAATAACTACTCAATAAATGTTGGCTAAGTATTATCAGGGCTGGGATTTAGCTCAGTTGGTAGAGCGCTGCGCTGCAGTCTCTGAGGTCCCGAGTTCAATTTCCAGCACTGCAAAAATGGGAGAAGAATCTGACAATCCACTCCCAATGTAATCTTGAAATAGTCAGCCATTGAAAACCCTATGAGGGTCGTTATGAGTTGGATACCAACTGGACAGCACCTAACAACAACAACAACAACAAGTATTATCAATGATTGCTTCATTTAATTTGAAATATTTTGAATATCCTTATTTCAGAAATACTTTATGTATACATATTTTTTTTCTAAGCCAGACATTTTAACTCATGATTTTCCAGATGTTCTATAAAATGTTTGCATGAACCTCCAAAGCAGGAATATACATTCCTGCTGTTTAGTCTATTTGCCTCCAATAGATATTTTGAGGCATCTGAAATATACCTTACTCCTTTTAAGTAAAGCAAAATGCGTATTGAAGAAGATAGCCTTTGAAGTGAAGAAATTGTTGTTGTTGTTGTTAGGTGCCGTCGAGTTGGTATCCGACTCATAGCCACCCTCTGTACAACAGGGGAAACGCTATTGTCAGTGTTTCTCTGCTGTTCATAGGGTTTTCAATGGCAGATTGATAAGGGTAAAAGGAACCCGCAGATCCACAAAGAAAGACTGAGAGCGACTTGCCAAGGGCTAATGTGCTGCAGATCCCTGGCCTTCAGTTTCCACTTCATAATCAGAAAATGTGACTGGTATATCCCAATCAGACAGCACCAGTGCTCAAATAGAACGGTTTCTGATTCATTACGTGTAAGTGTATCAGAAAAAGAGTAACTTCATTCTCTGAGCAAGCCCTTCATGGAATGACAAAACTTTCATTTTTTACCTTGGTTTAGGGACTGCAGTTGAATTTCTAGAACGTAGAGCAGGGAGAATCTCTGAGGAAGTTTTGCAGAGTGTTAGAGGGAGTGTTAGAGCCTTCCTGGAGGATCCTGCCCACCTTTGCACAATTAACCAGTAAACTCCGTTCCTTCATTGTGCTGTGCCGTTTGCTGTGTATGCATTCGTTTTGCTCTGGATTTATTTTTCACTGTTCTAAAACCTACAAACTGGTCCTCAAATCTTGGAAATATGAAGCCAGTGCCCTTTGAGAAAATGAAGCACAAACCTGACTAAATCTAGAAGCCAAGGAATGTTTTGCCAGCCTCCCAATAACACATGGCATGATGTTCACATCTGCTGTGCCCTTAGTGTCTAGGATGTGGCATCTAGAAGCTTTACAGTCTTCAGAGGCTGCTCTGATCATCCTTTTAATCCCAGTGAGGTAAGAGGGTGAGCCACTTGATGTTGTTCGTGTTGTTGGTAGGTGCCGTTAAGTAGGGCACCTCCTCAGAGCGACCCTCATAGGGTTTTAATAGCTGATTGTTTTTCTCCCACATTTTGCGGTGCTGGAGATCAAACCCAGGTACTTAGAGAGTACAGAGCAGTACTCTGCCAACCGAGCTAAACCCCAGCGAGCCATTTGACAGGAATTAGAAAGTGGAGATATTTCTACAACCTTCTGGTACGGATATCCCACTGTGTAGCACCTGTCAGATTGTTGTTAGGTGCCATCAAGTTGAGTCCAACTCATAGTTACTCTATGTACAATAGAATGAAACACTCCCCAGTACTGTACTGTGCCAGGCCCTGTGTCAGTGCTTCTCTGCTATTCACAGGGTTTTCAATAGTGGATTGTTTCAGGATTGCTTCAGGAGTGTATTACCACATCTTTATCCCATTTTTGTGATGCCAGGGATCAAATCCAGGGCCTCAGAGAGTACAGAGCAGCAGTTTACCAAGTGAGTTAAACTCCAGCCCACATACCCCTTAAGTAGTGCCAGACTCAATAATTTGACTGCTTATCATTTGGAGATTTCCATTCAAGTCTTATTATTTGGTTAAGTGACCAAAAGGAGTGCATTAGTCAGCTGTTGTCACTGTAGCAGAAAAACCAACCAAAACAAATAGGAGGGAAAGGATTTATTGGAATCTCACTGTTAGCAGGTCTGTCCATAATCAGGCGGGGCAGGGGTGGCAGTGGCAGGAGGCTGCCTATGGCAGATGACTTTACATCTTCCTGAGCCAGAAGCAGGGAGTGAGCTGGGCTATCGGTATGGGATGGAAACCTCCAAAGATCCACCCCAGTGACATCATTTCTGCAAAGCTAAGACTCTCCTCCAAGGTTCCGTGACCTCCACAAACAGTGTCACCAGCTGGGGGCTAAATATTAAAGCACATGACTTTTAGGGGACACTTTATGTTGAAACCATGACCAGGAGCTTCGTTGAGAGTTGAAATTATGTAATCAAAGAAGAGCTTCCAGATCCTTGAAATTCCAATGCAAATGCATACTTAATACATTTTAGAAATGTTGGGCATAACATATTCTTTGTAAAAATGTGTTTATTATTTGGCAGATGTTTTGCATTCCCGGCTGGCGCTGGGCAATGTCAAGTGATTGTGACGGACTCTTCTGCAACCTTGTGCTTACATTCTATGGAGTAGGTTGAGCTACATCCACAGATGTATGAGCACGTGTCCACAGCTGTACCACGCTGGCATCTGACCTCGTCAGACCTCAGAAGGTGAGCAGGGCCAGCCCAGCTAGTACTTGAGTGGAAGAACATCTGGGAATACTGGGTGCTGTAGACTTGAAAGAAGGACCCAGAAGCCCACTCCCAAAACAATCAGCCATTGAAAGCCCTATGAATAGCAGAGACACACTGACAATAGTGCCAGGGATGGCACAGTGTTGAGGAGTCTTTCTTCTGTTGTACGTGGGGTCACTATGAGTCAAATCCGACTCTACAGCACCTAACAACAACAGCAACAACAAGTGTTATTTAAAGAAGGAGAAGCTAGAGTGGGAGGAAGGGAAAGTTGCTCCAATTCTAATAGTGGAGGTCAGCTCATTAAGAAGTTGATGTTTTAATAGATTTGTAAAAGGTCAGGTATGTAGCTCTGTGAGTGTGTGGGAAGAGAACATTCTAGCGATCAAAACCAGACAAAACTGAAGTTGTATATGGGAGGATGTCTGGGGTCACTTGTTTGTTAGGATTTTGACCTTTAGCTCGCCGAAAACTGCTGGAAGATTTGAACGAAGGTAGACAAGATGGCCTCAGGTTTAAGAATAAATAATGATCTATGCACCCAGCCTGGAATCAAGGAAGCCAGCTAGAAGCCCACTCCACGTGGATTGGAGAGCACTGATATATTGCTCAAAACCATCTCAGTGAAGCAGCTGAAAATTGGTTCAATTGTGGGCAGTTTTGGTGATGAGACTGGCTATCCGAAAGCGTTGTATCCCCTCCCTGTCAAAGAACAGGGTCCTGTGAAGTCCTGCCGGAGGGAAACCTGCTGCATTTTCATTTAGCACTTCTAAAACGCATGCTTCAGATTTCTTTAAAAAAAAAAATACACAGCAGCCATCATTTTGTGGTACCAATGCTGAGCAGAACATACTTGGAACTGCTGTCATAGAAACCAAGAAAATCTGCTGTTTCTTTCTACATTGTCATATAACATTTAAAACACACATTAAAACTAAACGTGGCCTGAGCTCTTCTCCTCTGAGTCAAGTCGCTCTCCATCTGAGGTGATTCGTGCTGTGTGACACTGCTTGATAGGCTCAGCTAATCCATGCAATTAAGATTTAATATTTCAGAAGTCTCTTATTTTTCATTTTGTAACTCTCACAAGACCTAAGGAAGCAGAGGGCAGGCTCTTTATATATATATATTTTTTTCCAAAAATGTTCTTTTCTCTTTGTTGAGTGGATGAGAAGTCAATAAATTATCTGCTTTCTTGACGAAAGGACATGCATTTTTCAGACACTTGTCAAGAGCATAGGATATATTTTCTGCCTGAAAGCTCTGTTTTTTCCCCCTTCTAGTTTAAAACAGGGGAAAATCACTGATAACTTATAAGAAAGCTTCATTTATTTATTGAGTCACTAAATCTAATTAGGTCTATTATTCTTTAAAAACTCCATGGTAACTCACAAAACCTGAAAGACTGATTCACATGGATTCCATACTTGAATAGCTTATTATTATTGCAGCTGAACTCAGAGCATTGCCTTGCTTAAGAAGCTGTCAGAATTTCTATTCATTTCAAGAGTTTATAAATTAACTATGGGAATATTTCTGGCTGAACGATGGTGTATTCATTCTGTAAGCCTTGGTATCTTTAATATCTACTGCATTTTCTCCTTAAAACTTTTAACCTTCTTATATCTTTATTATACATTCACATGAAAAATGTATCCATTGCCCACCAAATTCCTTAATCATGGCTGAAAAAGGGTGACTGGGGAGCAAGTATGTTCACCTTTAATCTGATTTTGACAATTAGAAACGTTTCACAAAATTAAAACAATTATGGATGTGTCAATCTTGGACTTTTGTTGAACCCAGTTTTCTAATCTCATATTGAATACGCTGACTATTCATGGAGAATATAAGAACATAATGTGGTAGTGGTGTGTGAAATTTGACTGATCAAAAGAAAACTTTGTTTTTTAGGAGCATAGGTCCTAAATACACAAAAGACCTCCTAGAACCCCATAGATGGAAGTTATTGATTATGAACTATCAGGTACTTCCTGCTCTGTAATATCAAGTGAATGCTAAAGATCGTCTTCTCTTTAACTTCGTGACTTGTACCATCTGTTGACATCACACAATTATGGAAAAATAACATCTTACCGCGGAGAGGGAAGCAGAAGGAGTGCTTCAAGTAAATGACTAAAATACTTCTCCTTATAGGCACCAGCTTTATCAATTTACACTTCCATATTGCAAAAGCTGGCACCGTCGTAGGCATGAGATAAGTATTTTCAATTGTACTATTGATTGCTTAGAGTACACTTGTCCTATTCAGTTTGCTTATAAGTTTTAAGTTAAATGTAAGGACCACTTTTAGAGAACGGGAAGGGGTAGAGACACAAGTACAGAAAAAAAAAAAAAAACCCACCTACTGCACCTACTGTAGCAATAATTTTTCCTGTTTCTATTCATTTTGATTTTACAAATGTGAACATAATTCTAATTATTCCATGAATTTTTCTTTTATATGTGGGTCTTTTACATGATTATTTTTAATCTTCAACTGAGGCAATATCACAACCAATTTATCTCATAAAATACTTTAGAAAAGTTGACAAAAATTATCCTCCTCAGTCTAACATCTTTTTCTTTCCTGAAACTATTGAAGAAGTTCAGGCAAAATGCGGGTGGTGTCTGTTACATCAGCTTTCTGACCAGGATGAGTGTGGATTTGTATTTCATTGCTTTTTAAAATCAATTTTTAATAGACTTCCAAATTTCCTCTCTTCTGCTTGTGTCATTATTATTATTATTATTATTATTACTATTTAAGAATTGTTGTTCATTGGCTTCTGGCTTGGGTGGGAATTTTAAGCTGGACCCCCGGATTCGTGAAGGCAACACAGGTGGTTCTTGGTCCATGATGGCTGGGCTGGGATAGGTGGAGCTTTAGATCTACAGATCAGTGTCTTCCAGTTGTCAGAAATACCATTTTGACGTAATTGCACATCCCATTTGCTTTTGTATTCTTGATGACTTATTATATATTTCAAATTTGGCTCTCTCATATTGTTGTTGTTGTTAGGTGCCGTCGAGTTGTGTCTGACTCATAGTGACCCTCATAGGGTTTTCAATGGCAGATTGTTTTCATGATTGCCTGAGAGTGGGTTGCCACATCCTTCTCCCATGTTTGCGGTGCTAGGAATCGAACTCTGAGCCTCAGAGACTGCAGAGCGGTGCTCTATCAACTGAGCTAAATCCCAGCACCCCCCTCTCTCTCATAGTTCCACATTAATCCTTGTGCATGTTTCTCCTCTGGATTAGAGGATTATCTTGCTTGCCTTTCCTCTCAGATTTCTAGCTTTGGCTGAGACAAGAATCAGGGACCTGATCAGGCTCCCCAGAGAGATGCTTTTGTCCCTTGAGTGAAGTACAAATGAGCTGGACAAGGATGGGCATTTTACACGGGGTTATCAAAGTGTAGAAGAAGCTAATGAAGGCCACTCCAAGGAGCCTGTTGCTCATCAGGAAGGTGAAGTGGCTAGCTCTATGAGGCTGGTAAGCAGGGCAGACCGCTCTCTCCTGAGGAGGCAGAGATTGGCCCTGGTTTAGACTTTCCAGGATGAATCGCAGCGCACTGTCTGAGTTCAGCTGCAACAGTCTAACCCTTAAGGCAGATCCTACAGCCCAGAGGTTCTAGAGCTTGGCCAGGAATCAGCCTCAGGTGGAGGGTGCTCGCTGGGTTCCCTGTGGGCCTGTAGGGTGCTGATAAATTCTGAGCAGCCACTTTCTGGAAGGAAAATGGCTGACCTCACAGCGTCTGCCAATGTCTGAGGTGTAGACTCTCATGATAGCCAACCATGAGCTGCTCTCTGTCTGTCCACCATTGCACACGGGGTTTAGAAGAAAGGTGCAACAGCATAGTCATGCCTAGTATTTTTACAGAACACACATATTAGGCATCAATACATAAATAACAAGAGAAATACTAAAAAATCATGAGGAAGAAGAGATATATTTTGAGTCTTTAAACTTTTAGCTTTTAAAATAAAATTTATTTAATGTTAACATTAAATTTTTAATTTTAAAAATGATTACCATGGTTCACAAGTAACTTACAAAGTTTCTGGAAACTTCTGCTCTCGTGAGCAGACAGGAGCCAACTTGAGCATACCACCTGGTTTCTGAGACAGTGAGCTGGGAGTGGTCCAAAGATTCCCTTTCCTAACTATTTCCCTGGCAATGCCAATGCTTCTCATCTTAGGAGCCATCTATGTAGAGCAGCAGAATCCCAGAAACCATGAGCTGGCTTTCTCTTCTCAAACAGGACAGAAAAACAAACAAACAAACAAAAAACCCCAATAAACCAGAAAAACCAAACAAGACCTTTTTTAAAGATAAGAGTATTGAAGACAAAGAGAAGCACACTTCTGTCAGATATTTTGAAATGAAACATCTCTGCCTGAGGCCATTTGTTAGTGTGTTCAAATGTGTCAACACCACAGTCAAAAGGGAGAGAAAAATGAGAACTTTCTCCTTAAAGTCCAATATGGAAATTCTGTGAAGCGGTGATTGTTAACATTGCTGTTATCCTCTAGTTGCTCTATATATTTCCATGTTTGCACAGTTCCTTATAGTTTATAAAGAGTGTTGACACAGGATTTGCATTTTGTAGGATTGTGTTCTGCGGAGTTATCCTCCTTTCAAAATGTATAAAACATTACTAGATAAAATATGTTTGTTATGTAAAACCATTATTTTATGAAAAGAAAATCTGCTAAGAATGAATTGATGGCTAACTTAAAATCCATTTTATTACACTAGTTGGTTAAATTTAACTGTCATTCAAATCAACAAATGATGTCAGCTATCCAGACTGTGAGCAGTCCCTGGAATGCTAACCTGCCGTCCTCTGGCTTCACACTGTGACCACACACACAAGTTGTAACTTTAGAGCTACAAATGGAAATATCACCTTTTTCACCAAAAGATTCCTTATTTAAAACTTGTTAGTGGCGATTCTGTTACAAAACATCACATCATATTTTATTTGGTAATTGCTGGTCAAAAATAACTCCCTAAATGATGACTACTTGAAGTTTGGGAACATATAATATGCTTGTTGTTGTTGTTAGGTGTCGTGGAGTCGGTATCCAACTCATAGCGACCTTCATAGGGCTTTCAATGGCTGACTGTTTCGGGATTGCCTTGGGAGTGGATTGCCAGGACCTTCTCCCATTTTTGTGGTGCTGGGAATTGAACTCAGGACCTCAGAGACTACAGTGCAGCACTCTACCAAATGAGCTAAATCCCAGCCCTATAATATGCTTACTGTTCAATTCCCGTGCCAAGTAGTAGGTTTGAATCATTGGTTGTTTGAATTGGGACGTAGAAGGATACCTGGAACAAATATGTTTATGAGATGGGAGAAAGAAAAAAGTGCTCACTTCTTTTCAGGAAGATGGTTGAAGGCCAAGTAGGACAGAATGACAGACAGACAGACAGGGTTGATCCCCAATCAGACTTGGGAATAGATACATGCAAATTTAGCATCATGAAAAAATAGCATGTTGATCATTCTTCTTTAAAAAATTAATATTTAATCCTGACAACTTCTATGTATTTCTGTGAGGGTTACCAATTTTTTCTTCACTAAATTTTTTCTTGGCTAGGTAACTATTGTTTGTTACCAGTCATTAACAGATTGAGATAAAGCTTTATAAAGGTGCACTTCAATTTATGTAACTTGTCATTGAGGATAACATTGGAGTCACCACATGACCTTCCCTATAATGCATTCCTTCAGTATTTAAAGTAATTGCATTAATCATAATGCTTTGTCATTCATATTAATGACTCAGGTCTTCTATAAAACGTGCTTCACCATTTAGTATATGTTGATAGATGCTTATAGCAAGTTTGATTTCAAGTAGCACTGTATTTTCTCAAAGACCAAATTACATTTGACCACTGTGCTAAACCTCACATGAGGTATCATGCTTACCCGTGATGCTTCCGGGTGAAACAAAAGGAAAGCAACCCTGTGTGTGTCCTCTTCAAGCTGAAAAGACCTGTCTTGGTGCTGTGATCATGATCCTGTGGGTTCTTTTATTTTTTTATTTTTTTATTTTTTATTTTGTGGTACTGGGGGTTGATCCCAGGGCCTCACGCCTGCATGCTTTGCAAGTGTTGGACCAGTGAGCTGCACCCCAGCCCTTTTTTTTTCCTTTACTTTCTGAGACAGGGTCTCGCTAAGTTATGCAGACTTCCTCTGGTCTCAAACTTGCAATCCTCCTGGCTCCGCCTCCTAAGCCGCTGGGATTACAGGCATGCGCCACCACACCTAGCTGGATCCTGTGGGTTTTTCATGTATCTATACATATGTATTGGCTGGGATTTAGCTTAGTTGGTAGAGCGCCACTCTGCAGTCTCTGAGGTCCCGAGTTCGATTCCCAGCACCACAAAAACAGGAGAAGGATGTGGCAACCCACTTCCGAGGAAATCCCGAAACAATCGGCCACTGAAAACCCTATGAGGGTTGCTATGAGTCGGGCATGACTCAACAGCACCTAACAACAATAACAATACATATGTGTTGGGAGAAGGACATAGCAATCCACTCCCAAGGCAATCTGGAAACAATCAGCCATTAAAAACCCTTTGAGGGTCTCTATGAGTTGGACATAACTCTACTGCACCTAACAAGAACAAGAACAAGAACAACAACAATATATATGTATACCATACGGCGATTGTGATACCCAAAGAACTTACTAGCTCCAAAAGTGAAAGAGAGAGGAAATGATAAGTTCAACAATTGAACACTGAACAAAATAAGAGAACTTATCACTAAGGATGAGAGGGGCCCACATGTGTCTGAATTAGCCATTCAGTGTGGTGCCAGAACCAATCGATATATTCATATGATTTCTTACTGGGAAAAAGTGTTCAGCCCTTGAACTGGTCAGCACTCCATCAACCTTCCAGAATGGTTTGTGGTCAAGGGCAGGGGCACCACTGTGTACATTCAGAACATAGGGCTGGGCACTCTTCAGAAAAGATCATTAGGAAATAAAATATTTTCTTCCTACAGCAGTGTCTTATGGCTTGAGAGCATCTTCTACCCTGAGAGTCAGACCCAATCAATTCATACTGAGTCACTATTTTTTTCAGTACTGTTGAATGGATATTTTTTTCAGGGATCATCATTTTTGTGAACTTTAACATCTCCGATATTAATGGTCCCTCTTACCTTACTTGTGGTAAAACTTAAATATGTTGTTGTTGTTGTTAGGTGCCGTCAAGTCGGTATCCGACTCATAGCGACCCTCATAGGGTTTTCAATGGCTGGCTGTTTCGGGATTGCCTTGGGAGTGGATTGCCAGGTCCTTCTTTCATTTTTGCGGTGCTGGGAATTGAACTCGGGACCTCAGAGACTGCAGTGCAGCGCTCTACCAACTGAGCTAAATCCATATAAATGTGAATAATGGGTATAGTTTCTTAAATATGAATGAATGTGAAACATGTAAGCTATATATTTAAATATATGAAATTTCCAGAGGGGTGGTTGCAATTTTGTGAATCACTTGGGAAGGGGGCAGCCCACCCTGAAACCAAGACCCAGAACAACAGGGGCTGCCAGCAAGGAGCCCGCAGAGAAAGAGTCACGTCAGAAAGGATCATTTTTGCCACAGCCACATTGGGTCCCCTTATTCACCGACATCTAGAGAGAAGAGACCAGGGCCCACTTAATACACTCACAGTAATTCCCTTATCCACTGATTGTGTGTATTTGTAGGAGCCGTTTCTGAGGGGTTAAACTCTCCAGGTGCCCCTTCTTTAGCAACATTTTTGTTTTGCCAGGAGGCGTTAAGGTGAGCTACCATGTCAGTTATTTGTGAAGAGAGGACTTGAAATGGGAACCTTTGGTTGAAAACTGGCACTGCTTCTGAAGACCAGGTGGGACAGGGCAGGTGTGGTGGAATGATGTCCCCAGAGGGCATCGTTCAACAGGAGCATGCAGCTCCTTACAGATGAGGCTGTGGTTTGAGGGTGCCTGGCACTGGATGGCCTGCAGTTCTCAAGGCCAGTATTGCCAAGGCACACTGTCTTCTCCTTCCTGAGGTCTTCAGTCATCTTGATAAGTGAAAAATATTCCTATAAAATGGCTGCAGTATTCCCTTAAATCATGAAATATGTTTTATACAGTAACAGGATTTACTAGAAGGAACCCCTTCTTGTACATTATCTGTATCTAGGTGATTGAGACTGATTGATCTCTTATTCCTATTGTGTAGCATCACTTTTTAAAAATTTGACTATATATATATATATATATATATATATATATATGTACACACACACATATATATTTGTATACTTACATGTTGTTGTTAGGTACCATTGAGTTGGATCTGACTCACAGCAACCCTGTGCACAACAGAAAAATACACTATCCTACACTGCTCCATGAGCTCGCTCTTTTTCTGTTTGAACCCAGTGTTGCAGCCACTATGTTTCTTCTCATGATAGAATCTTAAAACCTATTTTATAAGTGGTATTGTCCTTTGGAATAACCAGCTTTTTGCTTAATTTTGAAAGGAACACATTCTTTTCAAGAGAATCACAATGTATTTGGAAAATCTATCCACTCCCTAATAAGAATTAACCAGAAAATAATGAAAATACTTGCTTGGCATAAACTATCAATTTTGTATTTTAATTGATTGAGAATTGTCAAATTCTTTTCAGAGCACTTTTGTACAATTGCTTTGATAGCCCAGTCCTATCCTAATATAGACTAAATTCTGGGAACATAGATGTACAAAAATAGCAAAACATCATTTAACTATAAATCTTTATTTGCAGATGTTTCCCTTGACCATGACAGTATTCTTCAATTCCTTTTGCTTTAATCCCAATCAATAAGCATCATGAATTAGGTCAAAACCTTTTCACTCATGGTTCAAAATATTGTTGCCAAACGGATAACGAATATCCTTCGGGTTTGCTAACTATTGCCTGAAATGCAAAGTGAGAGAATTCCATGAAACTTTGTATCAGTTTATTTGAAAATTAAGATAACATAAATCAATTTCAAAAAAAACCTGTAACTCACAAAAAGGGTTTAAATAACCATTACTAACATTAACTAATGTAGGATTTCTCAGCCTTAATCATGTTGACTGTTCGGGCCACCTCCTCATTGGCTGGAGTCTGCAGGAGCAATCACTGGACTTTTCAGGATGCTCAGTGGGGACAGATGACAACTGAACCCCTCTCCAGATGTTGCCACATGTCCCCAGGGAGGTGAAATTGTCTCTGGCTGGGAACCACTTAATTAGAGGAAGCAGTAGTTGAATTCTTTCCAACAGAGGGTACACTATATTCAAATGGTTTCCCAGGAAAATGCTACCCATCCTGAAGGTACAGATGGCTGAAGTTTTATAGAAATACTTCCACAGGATTGAAGAAGAAGGCTATCAATGTCTATGGCCAAGGTAACTTTGATACAAAAGAGACATCGACAGGAGGGTGAGAAGAATCTCAGACCACTCTCACTTACGAACATGCATGCGAAAATCCCAAGACAGTTACCTCCAAACCAAGTGCAATGACAGGCAAAACTTAAGATGGTTTTCCAACATGCAAAATGGAGTTTATCCCAAGAGTACAAAAGATGTTTCACACTAGAAAACCCTTGCATTTGCCACGTTTACAGAATAAAGTCACAAAGAAGTGATGTGACTATTCCAACAGAAGGGTGAAAGCATGTGGCAAAATTTTACACTCATTTAGAATAAAGACACTTAGCAAACGAGGAACAGAAGGAAGCTTCCTTAAAGTGATAAAATATATCCGTCTTGCTATATAAAGGGTAGCTAAAATTGTATCTACCCAAAATCTACAGGAAGCATTATTCTTAATGGAAAAACATGGTCCTTCCTTTGAAATCAGAGTAAAAATGATCTCCATCATTACCTTTTTTGAGAAACTTTATATTGGAGCTTCATTCTAGGGTAATTAGGAGAAGTAAAAACATATGAACAGTCTAAAAATTACAATGGTAGAAATAAAACTGTCATTATTCTTAAAAATAGAAATATCTGCCTAGAAAAACTCAAAAGATTATGCATATGAATTATTAAAAAGATGTGTTTCACAACCTTGCAACAATTATATGTTTGTAAATACACTTTTTGGCAATAATTTTTAAAGTTAATTTAAAACATTGGCATTTAAAGTGGCAATGAAATTTAAAGTCACTAGAAAAAAATCTTAGCGTTTCAAGATCATTGTTGTTGTTGTTAGGTGCCATCAAGTCAGTATCTGATTCATAGTGACCCAACGTACAACAGGTGAAACACTATTGTCAGTGCTTCTCTGCTGTTCATAGGGTTTTCAATGGCAGATTGATTTTTGGGAGGGGGTTGCCGGGTCCTTCTCCCAAGCCTACACCTTCTGGTGTTCCCTGGCGGTCTCCCATCCAAGTACTAACGAGGCCCAACCCTGCTTAGCTTCCAAGGTCTGATGGGATTGAATGCCACAGGGCTAAGGCTGCAGGCTCAAGATCATTAGTCAAAAGATTATAAATGAAATTCAAAATATCATTAGTGATAGACATTAAACAACTTAAACAGAATATATTAGAAATTTAGAATTTGCCATTGCAAACAGTGTTATATAATAACAAAGACAGACGTTGCCATCAGTATTATATATGAAAATTCAGTATCAAAAATTCATCAATTCTGCCATTCCAACAAAGTAACAGAAGGAGTTTTTATTGGACCCTAACAATCTGACTAAAGAGAACTTTGTGAAAGAGCAAAGTGTCAACAACATCCAAGACAAGTATGAGGGAAAACAACAAAATGAGAAGATTTAGATTAAAATATCTAATTTATAGTTATAGTAATCAAGACAGCACCTTATTAAGCCAAGAATAAACAATTTGACTAATGAACTATGTAGCTGGTTCACTCAGACATGGCTTCACAGTTCAATGAAAAAAGAAGACATTTCAATAAATGATATTGACACACCTGGTATTCAAATTTGAAAAGGAGATCCCATTTCAATCTCCTCACAAATAATAATTCCTGGTGAATTAAAGACTCAAATATGAAAAGTAAACTTGAAAACTTTTGTAATGAAATAAATAGTATGTATCTCTCTTTGGAATAAGAATTTCTTAAATAAAATAATTATCATCTACACTAATTACAGTAGAAAAATACAATTAATCATCTGTAATTAAGAAATTCAGGTCATCAAAAGATAACCAAAAAATATGAAGCCAGGACAATCCAGGAGTAGATACTCCCAGGCAATGTCAACAGCTGACCAATGGTTAGTACAGACTACATAAACAAAAATTTCAAGGAAAATAAAAACTCAGTGGAAAAATATGCAGTATTGTCAGCCTAAATATTAAACACAATAACCCAAAGTTCAAGACAGGGGTTACTTCTCATGGAGGGAGGCAGGAGAATGGTTGATTACACATTCATGAAGAGAAATCTTAAATATTTCATGCCAATTAATTTATAGTCAGAGAATTGTCATTTTTCTGTTGTGTTTTTTTTGTTTCTCTTTTTGTTTTGTATTGTTTTGTTTTGCTGTGCTGGGTCTGCAACCCCATGGCCTCGTACCTGCAAAAGAAACTCTACCACTGAGCTACACCCCAGCCCCACATCACTTCTTTGACCACGTGTGTGGTTGGCATTCTTAGCACCAATGTCTCATTTTCGCACTTGTTATTTTCTGAGTTTTGTTTGTTGGTTTCTTGAAGGTAGCCATCCTGGTGGACGTGAGAAGGTGACTCATGATATTGATTTGCGTTTCCCTAACGGTTAATAACATGAGCATCTGGTCAAGTGCATGTTGACCGGCATCACATACATTCTTAATTTTTCTATTTATTACTTGTGAGTTCATTTTGTCTCTTGAGGTAATTGTACGTCCCTTTGAGTATATTTCTTCTAATTCTTAATTTCTCATCTGTTCCTTCCATTTTCTAAGCTCATGAAGTACTTAGGTTACTCAGGATGTCAAGAAAGAGTGAAAATTGCATTTCACAAAGTTTCCGTAAGGAGACTCCATCTGGGGGGTGCTGATGATTTTTTGGTGGTCCCCAGTTTCCTTCCAAAGTCACTGATGAATATGTTTCTCTTGGTTGCTTTTGCAAATTTGCATGCGCATTTGAAGTCCTTATAGTGCAGGACCCTGTCCATTCTACCACGGCCTCTTCTCTCTCTGTGTTCTCTCCGTCTTCTTGACAGACACTAGGGACTTTCAAGTCTAAATTCATGCATTTGCATGTTTTATGAGTCTGTCTAGAAATCCAGATGCTAAACAACAAAAATTGGGCTGGAATGTGTAGAACTTTCCACAAAAAATCTCCCTCATATCTGTTAAATACCTACTTCTAATTTTCCCAGGTCTCTCTTTTTTTTTTTTATTACCATATTCACTTCAGAAATACAATGGCCAAATATGCTCACCAATTTCCCTTCTTCGGTATGTTTTGTCTTTGGCAATCAATATCCCAGCCTAGTCTCCTGTGACTTTAATTCAGTATACCTTCAACACTGTATGCCTGATTCACCTATTTCGGATTATAGCTTGGCTTTGATTTGCTCTGAATACCAATAGTGCCAAATACCTCACGGTAGCAGCTTGTTTATTTGACCATATAATTTTGTTATAAAGCAACTTACCATCATTCTTTCCCTATCTTATCAAGATGTATATCGTCAAGTATTTTAAGCAATGAAAGGTGGAAGAGCTCTGAAGCAGCCTGCAGCGTTTCAGTAACATTGTAGGAACCACAGAGGTAAAATTTACTTGAGCTATGGAATATGTATTTGTAATTATGAAAGGAATTTGTAAATGCCACTGGTTACAAAGAAGTGGTAGTTTTCAAACAAATGGCATGGGACTTTGATAAAGATACATATGATAAAGAGTTTCCTAACTGGGCAAAAGTGAAATTAAGTCTCAGCATGTCTTCAAATGGTGAAACCAATGGAGTCCATCAAAGCCTCCATTTTCTCTAAATAATTGCTTTCAAGTTGCATTATTTATTGACTTGGCCTTGCTTAACAAAAGCCAAGCTCCACACAGAGTCCTGATAGCACTTTCCGTTCCCTGAAACTGCCTTAATTGTGCGATCTTTATCTGGAGTGCCCATCCATCATCTATGCACTGGGTCAAGTCATCATTTCAGTGTACAGACCCTCCGAGAGAGCTTCCGTAGGCTCTCTGGGACACAAATACACTTTTCACAATCTTGAAATCCTTTTGCACATATCACAGAGTTACTTATTCTGCAGGCTGTAATTCCCCAGATATACCATCTATGTAGCTGGGATTTAGCTCAGTTGGGAGAGCGCTGCTCTGCAGTCTCTGAAGTCCCGAGTTTGATTCCCAGCACAGCACAAATGGGAGAAGGACGTGGCAACCCACTCCCAAGGCAATCCCAAAATACTCCACCATTGAAAACCCTATGAGGGTCGCTATGAGTCAGACACTACTCAACGGCACCTAACAACAACATACCATCTATGTATGACAGTAACTGTGTTTATTAAGGTCAGCAGAGGGACCCTGTCCTCATTTTCTGTCTCCCCCATTGCCTATCAGAGTGTGGTATAGTGCCTCAAAATGCAGAGTTGATGGGTAGATGTTGAAATGCAGCAAATTGCATACTGGAACATTAGTTCTTGATAACTTATTCATTAGTTGAGTCACACTTTTAAATATGTGAGAATTACTTACCCACTCATGAACAGTCAGGGGAAAACATTTTAAACACAATGAATTTGACAAATGTAAGTCAAAATATCAGAAATCCATGCGCGCCACCCATGTGCTAATCTGATGGGGCCATACAGACACACGAATTGATCTCATGTAGCAGGTTCAGAGTGATTCTGGCACGTAAGCAGTGAACTCTGAGGGCACAGAGAAAGCAGCAGGTCATTCTGTCTGTTACAGATGGGCAAGCCCAAACCCTGATCATAACGTTTACGTGGATGTAGTCACGTAACTATTTCTGCTCCCTCCAGACCGGAAACCCTTCCAGGGAAGGGAACACCTCTCTGCCATTCAGCACAATGCCTAGGAAGGTGCCAAATATCTGCACAGGGAATTAATTTTGTGGACATTACCAGAAGAGGTTCATCTGTCTTACCAGAAGATGAGTGAGTTTGCAGGTATCATTTGTTCATGAGAAGTACAAATAATGTTTTAAAAACCTTATACTAACCATGTTGTTGTTGTTGTTGTTGTTAGGTGCCGTCGAGTTGGTATCTGACTCATAGCGACCCTCATAGGGTTTTCAGTGGCTGACTGTTTCAGGATTGCCTTGGGAGTGGATTGCCAGGCCTTTCTTCCATTTTTGTGGTGCTGGGAATTGAACTCAGGACCTCAGAGACTGCAGCGCAGTGCTCTACCAACTGAGCTAAATCCCAGCCCATACTAACCATAGGAGAATGGTATTAGGAAATATTTTTGAGGTATTAAGATGTCTAATTTATGAACCCAGTGCACTTATGCCCCCCATTTCTCACCAACCCTTTAAAGATCGGGAAAAATAGTCTTGAAAATCATTGGAAGCTATTTTCCAGCCTAATGTTTTCAGAGCTCTCCTAAAAGCCAAAAATAAGCAATTCTGTCTGAATTTACGTTGCTCTGACACTCTCTTTGTTATGTTGGGAGACTGGTCTACAAGTGGGTTTTCTTCTATTACCCTAGATGTCTTTTTTGCCACCAAAAGCAATAAAAAGTCAATCACTTGAAAAACCTGTAGTTTTTGTTCTACTAATATTCTGAGTATTTTTGACTACATAGTTTGGGAAGATAACTACTTTCAAACACGCAGTACAATAAATTAAAAATTTTAGAAAAGTAAATTACTGCCCTTTGGAAAATAAGGGAAATAAGTAAGGTGGCAACTGTCGTACTGATTCTTTCTGTCTTGGATGTGGTTTTCCCCATGATTCACATTCTGTCACTCTGTAGTGTGTGTGTGTGCGCGCGCGCACGCGTGCGTGTACCACAGAGCATCTTCCTCCCAGGTAGCACCACGTTTAGCTCATTCTGCTCAGGCTAAGATGTCAAGACACCATTCATACCCCGAAAACACCACTGTTCTATTTTAAATGGGATGAAATAATTCCTGTCCTTTTTATTTTATACTCCCTGCAGGGACTCTGACATGGCCGAGGCATTTAGAGGACGTTTCCTCTGTGTTCTTCATCATGCTGACACACGGAGGAATTCAGTACAGTGGGTTACTAACCGTCATCTTTGTCACCCTTCTGTGCTTTGTGAATCTTTTTTTACCCACCACATCAGAACACATCTGTCCTCACTATGACTTCTTTTAAGAAAAGGAAAACTTTCATGTGAACACAGAAACCTGTAAAATTTCCCTGCAAAAATCCGCTGTATCTTATTCTACCAGATATCATTTAAGCACGTAAAAAATGGAGTCAGTGGAAAGTCACTTCACTTCTAGATTCCATGCATATGTATAGCGAAGATAAGGCTATACCACCTGACTTTTCATATATATATATATATATATATATATATATATATATATATATATATATACATACATACATATATATACACACACACATACATACTGTTGTAGGGAGTAGGACCTGGCGAGCCCCTCCCGAAACAACTAGCCATTGAAAACCCTATGGATAGCAAAGAAACACTGTCAGACATAGTGCCGGAAAATGAGGCCCCCAGGTTGGAAGGCACTCAAAAGACTACTGGGGAAGAGTTGCCTCCTCCAAGTAGAGTCTACCGTGATGAAGGAAATGGAGTAAAACCCCAGGGTGCTCAAATTGATGATGTGGCACAACAAAAAATGAGGAGAAACAACTGTAAACATCCATTAATAATTGGAACATGGAATGTACGTAGTATGAATCTAGGCAAATTAGAAATTGTTAAAAGAGAAATGGATCGCATAAACATTGACATTCTAGGCATCAGTGAGCTAAAATGGACCGGCATAGGCCATTTTGAGTCAGACGATCATATGGTCTACTATGCTGGGAATGATAAACTAAAGAGAAATGGGGTTGCATTCATCATCAAAAAAGACATTTCAAGATCTGTCCTGAAATACAATGTTGTCAGTGATAGAATAATATCCATACGCCTACAAGGAAGGCCAGTTAATAT
>VMDO01002835.1:0-25938 GCA_007922755.1 Pedetes capensis
TTTTTTTTTTTTTTTATATTTTTTTTTTTTTTTTTTTTTTTTTTTTTTTTTTTTTTTTTTTTTTTTTTTTTTTTTTTTACTTTTTTCTATTCGCAGCATTTTAGGAGCACTTCTTTTAAAATCAGAAGGCAAAAGGCCAGTAACACTGCTACTTATCATATATTGTATGTGTGTGATCTATTCACCTTATTTCTTCATCCCCTACTCCTATACTAACCTATTTCTATTACTCATTAATTTTTAGTGTCTATACCATCTATAGCCTGCAGCCATACCTCTGTGGCATTTGATCCCATCAGATCTCAGAAGCTAAGCAGGTCAGACCTGGTTAGTACTTGGATGGGAGACCGCCTGGGAACACCAGGTGCTATAGGCTTGGGAGAAGGAACTGGCAACTCTCCCAAAAAACAATCAGCCACTGAAAACCCTATGAATACTAGAGAAGCATGACAACATTGTTTCACCTGTTGTACAAAGGGTTGCTATGAGTCAGACACCGACTCGACAGCACCTAATAGCAGCAGCATATCACCTGTAAGGTCTCTGAGGACAGGGCTAACCTTGACTTGGTTCTGTATCCAGTACACATAACTCACTGCCCAGTCTATTCAAAATTGGCAGTTAATATATATATTGAATGGTTACTATTCTTCCCTGCAAGAAGGCTTTTCTTGTCTTCTATCAACTTCATTTCAAATTTTGCTTTCCTGGTTCATCTCTTGGGTAATTCTAGTATGAGCATGTGTATCCGCACTAATATGTACATATGAATAGATGTATACACACTGAGAGCCAAAACTAGATTTGATCTATATCATTTTGTCTATTTATACTTTAACCAGTCTGCACTAGGCACTAGTCAGAAACTGAAATAATGGTTATTTAACAACTGAGGTTGATTGACAATTATGCTCCTAAATTCAAACTCTTGACCAAACCCTCAGAGAAGCAGCAAGAGGCATGGAGGATGGGAACTCTGCCCTCAGGTGTTGACTTCACCCAGGTATGCAGGCAGGGATGGGCTCCTTGGAAGATTAAGAAAGAGAAACCTCTAGAAACAGTGTTGCAAAGGCAAAATAAGGAGTAAAGGATTACAGAGGGTGTGGAGGCAGAAAAGGGCAATTGAAGGAAAACAACCCAGAGAGGGAGAAAAAGCTGGTGGGAAAGAGCATGAAGAAAACAAAGAAACAATGAAAGAAAGAAACAAAAAGCAAGGGCTGAGGCAGAAAGAAGACTCTGAGATGAAGGTCTGTCACAGACAAATGGAAGCAAATCCTCTACCAGGGAAGGGAGGTGCTCCTCACAGGAAAGACTGTGTTTCTTTAACAAATTAAGAGTGGGCTGGCATCTCTGACCTTGGGAGGCATGATGAGTATGGTATTGTAATTTCTTTAAAAATAAATAGCTGAATTAATTTCTTCTTGTTACCAGATGTGAATAATTTATTGCTCCACAGAAGGCTCATATTTACTGGACTATGAGTAACTTAAAGAGGGAGAAGGATAGGTAGAGAGGAAAAGGTGGAGGGGAGGGAGAGATGGAGGAAGGGAGGGGGAGCCCATCATTTTTAAATTCAAAACTGAAAATTAAACTAGAGCTTACAACACCACTTGGGGACTTCTGAACCATTGCAAAACTCACAAACAATTTTATACATGACTGAAAAAGACCAAGTGGTCATTAAGATAAAAATGTTATTTCTAATCACTCCAACAAAAACTGAATGGGAATCTCCTATTTGTGAGAATTATTTATCTCAAATACTTAGTTAAAGAATTACATCTCTATTCTTTCAGTGCTATCTCTTCTTAGTCTGCTCAGGCTGCTGTAACAAAAATATCACAGGCTGGCTGGCTCAAACAACAGAAATTAATTTTCTTAAGGTTCCTGAGGCTAAGTCTGAGATCAGGTGGTTGTGCGAAAACTCAACAAATTTGGGGTTCTGGCAAGGACTGCTCTTCTTGGCTTGCAAATAGATGGCTTCTTGCTCTCTACTTTCATGGCTGGACAGAAAGTAAGCTCTTTGGTATCTCATTAGGGACAAATCCTCTGATGGGAGCCCCACCCTCATGACCTCATTTAAACCTAATTACCTTGCATAGGTCCCCTCTCTTAATATTATCCTACTGGGAAGTAGAGCTTCAGGGTAATAAATATGAAGTGGGAGGACACACAGTCAGTAACACTTCTTCACATTACTGAATACAAATACTTTCTATACACTCAAATTTAGATAGTAGGGCTGCCATGTTCTTGTCCAAAAGTGGCAATGGATGTGATTTGGCTCATTCTATGTCTGGGGTCCAGGTATTAATTTTACATAATCTCTTAACATTTTTTTTTTTTTTACTATAAATTACATGTGTTAGTCTCCCAAAGCCTATCTCTTGCCTCTCCAATTGCCCTGCTCAGGAGAGTTCGTAAGACAGGATAAGGAATAATCATGACATTGCTATTTTGATGGGGATTGTATTTAATCTGTAAATTGCTTTGGATAGTAATAGCATTTTAACAATATGAATTTTTTCAACCCATGAACATAGGAACTTTTTCCATTTTTTTGTTGTTCTCTTCAATTTCTTCCATCATCACAATAGCTAAGATATGGAATCAACCTAGATGGCCATCAAAGGGTGAATGGATATGGGAAATGAAGTGTGTAGATACAATGGAACATTATTAAGCCATACAAAGAATGCTATCCATCATTTGCTGCAAAATGGATGGAATTGGAAGACATAAGTGAAGTAAGTCAGATGCAAAAGACAAATATCACATGTTATTTCTCATATGAGGATGTTGAAAAAAGTTGGTGGGACTATATTACAGTGATTACTAGAGGCTGGGAAGGGTGTGGGGAGCAGAGATAATAAGAGGATGGACAATGGGTAATCAAACACTTTTAAACAGAAGTATGAAGATGTAGTGTTCTACAGTACAGCTGGGGGACTGTGTTGTTGTTGTTAGGGGCTACTAGTAGGGTCCAACTCTTGGTGACCCTATGTACAACAGAACGAAACACTCTCTGACACTGTGCCATGCCTGGCACTATTTCAGTGCTTCTCTGATATTCATAGGGTTTTCAATGGCAGATTGTTTTCGGGATTGTTTCAGGAGTAGGTTGCCATGTCCTTCTCCCATTTTTGCAGTGCTTGGGATTGAACCCAAGGCTTCAGACAGCACAGAGCAGCACTCTACCTACTGCGCTAAATCCCACTCTAGGGGATGATAGTTCCCAATAGTCTGTTATATATTTTATGAATAACTCAAAGAGGGGAGCTTGAAGTCTCCAAACACAAAGTAATAATAAGGAGATGGAAATTATAAGTATTCTGATTTGATCAGTACACATTGCATACATGTATTGAAATATTACACAGTATTCCATAAATAAGTACAATTATAATGAGTTAATAATTTTCTTTTGAGACAGAGTCTTGTTATGCAGCCCAGACTGGCCTCAAACTCTCAGTCCTCTTGCCTCTACCTCTTGAGTGCTGGTACTACAAGCCTCTGCCATTATGCCTGCTGTTAAATCAAAAAAGTTTGAAAAAGTTAAGGAGATGGAAATGTTGCCTACGGATTTGATCAATACACACTGCATACATGTGTCAAAATTGTTACATTTACCCCATATATCTGCACAATTAAACATTTAAAAAAGCAGTAGTCATGCGTTGGACATTTTCTAAGGGCTGGGTTCCTAATTACATTATTGCATTTGAGTTCTTACTCTTAGCTCTGAAGTTAGATGACAAGTACTGAGTAAAACTTTGCATCTGAAAGAAAGTTTTACAACCAAGAAAGGAAGTCCAAGTCAAATGTACAAAGCTGCAATTCCCAAAGGTGGAGCCCTTAACATTAGTATTACTAGACATTGGAAGGAAGTCAAAGGTCTGGTATCCTGTGAAGAGACCCTCATCAGGACCTTCTTTAATGGTCAGATATCACAGGCTCAGTGCTCTGGGGAAGAAGACTGCCTTCTGTCTCTGTATAACCAAAGTTTGGATAACTGTTCTTTTTCCATTGTGGAAATTCTAGCTACAACACTCACCATAGAGGTATTTTAAGTTGGACTTGGTATTGAAAAACTTTAATGGCAACATGCTGGAAGATCATGTGGGGCAAGACTGATGGTGGTGTGTGGCAACAGCATAGATTATCAGAGACGACTATGGAGACCTGGCAAAGTTGGGGCCACAGAGTAGCCAGTCAGGCTTCAATTATTAACCGGGCTCAGGGCTTATCAATTAGCTTTATTCTGCAGAAGAACAGTGAACAAAAAATATCACCCAACTAAACTGGAAGAAACCCCATAATGAAATCATTATATTTAACAACTCCTAGCCTTGCTTCATAATGTGCCTTCTTGGGAGAGAGAGAAAACCTTTAACAGGGAGTTTGTTCATGAGTTAGAACCAATACCTGGCCATCAGGATAAGGGAGGGCTCAGGAACTCAGTGACCAGCCAGTCCAGTTTGCCTAGGATAGTTCCTGATTTAGCATTGCACATCCACAATGTCCTGGGAAATGTCTCCATTCTGGACAAACTCAGATGGTTGGTCACCCTGTCCAGGAGATCTAGCAGAAGAGGTTGTAGAAGACGGAATTGAAAAGAGTGAGAATTGTTATTTCAGTGGAGTAGGCTGTTAACAGAAGTGATGCAGAAGGTTTCGTTCTTCTTTCCTAATTACTGCTCTCTGTGTTAAGGGACTATACCCGGGGGAGCTTCCTCCCCATACCACAATTCAAGATGTTACTTTTCTCTTTCACCAAAAGACCTTGTAAAAGATATCCATCTTTCATCTTTCACAGGGAAGAGCACTGCCTATGGCTTAGAGAACACATGGTTAAAGTCACAGTTCGAGAGAAGTGTATGATCTGAAAAGGCAGCCACCAAAGGTGGCTCACAGGAGTGGAGCTACCTACACATAATAGGATGAGAATTCACCTTCTCCCATCTGTTTGATTGGAGGTGACAGGCTGTGAGCCAGGCTGAGAATGATTCTAAAGTGCTATCTAGGTATAGCAGGAGAGAACTGAGATTACCCAGCAACATATACCACTGAAAACAACTATTTAATTGAGTCAAATTTCTTCTCTCTGATAGGATGACTTCAAAGCAACATATAAGGAATAAAGACTAGAAAATGCAAAAGTAAGTCTATCTAATGGAGACATTTCAATAGAAGATATTACATCTATTATGGTAACTGAAATGAGGCTTTCAAAACCACTTCTTTTCATCTCTGAATCCACTGGTCTTATCTTTGACACAATATATTTTTAATTAGCATTTTATTTACACGTTGGTGGAGCACAGAGTGATAAGTCAGTTGATATATCCATTATGCAACTATCAGATCAGTATTGCTTCCATATCCATCTCCAACATTTTACAGAACAAAACAAACAAACAAAGGTAAGAATTTTAATTAACATGTAAGAACAGCTGTATGAAACCATGGGTTATACCATGATTTTTCCCTTTCTTTTTTCCTTTTTTGTGTTTTCAGAGTTGCATCTTATATTTTGCATTTTTTCTTTCCTTCTTGTCCCCATACATTGTTCCTTCCCCCTTTTCCTATCATCCACTCTCTCCCACTAGTCCCCTCCCCCTCATAGTGGGTCCACTTGTATTTTTTAATCTTAAGTGTGATTGTACATATATATATATATATGTATATATATGCATAAACGTTTTTCTTTTAAGGTACATTTAGCTTTAAGGTACATTTAGTACATATCGTATTTCTCTTTTTGACTCTGGATTATTTCCCTTAAAATGAAACTCTCTAGTTCCATCCATTTCGCTGCATGTGACATAATTTCATTCTTCTTTACTGCTGAATAGTATACCATTGTGTATTTTTTTTGTGTGTGTGTGTGTACTTGGAGGTTGAGCCCATGGCCTTGCATATATTTTGCAAGTGCTCTACCACTTGGCTGCACCCCCAGAGCCTTGTTTTAAACATTTTTTTAACTGGAGACAGGGTCTCACTAAGGTATGCTGTCTGCCTCTGGCCTTGAACCTGTGATCCTCCTGCCTCTGGGATTATAGGTGTGAGCCACCGTGCCCAGCTACATGACAATTTTTAAATCTAATCCTCTGTTGATAGACATCTGGGTTGATTCCATACCCTTGCAATTATGAAGAGTGCTGCATTAAATGTGGAATGCAGGTGTCCCTGTGGTATGATGACTTATCTTCCTTTAGGTATATTCCTAGAAGTGGTAGAGCTGGATCATATGGTGGTTCCATTTTTAGTTTTATGAGCTATCTACATATTGATTTCCATAGTGGCTGAACTAATTTATAGTCCCATCAGCAGTGTAAAAGAGTTCCTTTATCTCAGCATCCGTGCCAGCATTTGTTGTTGTTTGGTTTGTTAAACTTAGCCATTCTTACCGGAGTGAGATGGAATCCCATTGCAATTTTGACTGGGATTCCCCTAAGGCTAGGGATATCGAACAGTTTTTCATGTGTTTATTGGCCATTGACACAACATTTTTTGCCAAAGGGTGTCTTATGAGCTCTGCTGGGTATGATCACTTCTATGCTCACACACACATGCTTTCTTTTAGAAAAACTCTAATACTGACATCAGCCAGCTGTCAGCAAAATGACATCTTTCTAAGCCTGAAGATTTTAAGGTTGATTTTTAGGGAAAATAATCACTAGAAATTTCTGAAATGGAAGTGTCTACTGGCTGGAGTGGGAACCAAAAGTATCAGACACAGAGTATTATAAATGATCTAAAAATAGCCTCAAATTAGATTCAATGATTGGTTATAAATATTCTAAATAGTAAGAGACAGCTTTTCTTATTAAAAAAGTCAGAATCTGCCTAGCATACAAATATGGGTGCTGGCCTTTGAAAGCCAATGATGTTGTCTGTTGTCCTTAGGTGCCCTCGAGTTGTGTCCAACTCATACCGACCCTCATAGGGTTTTCAATGGCAGATTGTTTCGGGATTGCCTTGGGAGTGGGTTGCCACGTCCTTCTCCCGTTTTTTGTGGTGCTGGGAATCGAACTCGGGACCTCCGAGACTGCAGAGCAGCACTCTACCAACTGAGCTAAATCTGTCTCTAATATTGGGAGATTAGTGTAGTGCTCAGTCAACAAAAGTTCGCATGTAATCTTACCAGGACAAAATTTTACTGATCCAAGAGCCAGCTTAAGTTTTCAAAAGGCTTATTTACTGCATTTGTATTTTTAATGATGTGTGAGTGCTTAAAAAATAACCAATTATTTTGTTGATTATAAATACCAGTATATACACAGCATAGAAAATATGGGAGAGAAAAGTATATGAAATGAAATCATGTAGCATCTCTTCCATCTTTCCTTTTTTTATATACAAATGAATGAGATAGCATCTCCAAAGGTCTCTTTTTCCTCAAATAAACTATGGGGCATCATACCCCAGGGAACTAAATCCTAGCTGTTTAGCCTTGGTTTGAAAAGTACAAAGGAACAAGAAAATGGTTAGTAGTCATAATAAAGTTGTGACTGAATGTGACTCAAGCCTCTATGAAGGAAAACAATAATGGACATAGTTTTAAAAATGACTTCCACACACATTTTTCCTACTCTTTTGGAGTTTGTATCTTAGGACAAGTAGCATATTTTCTCTTTACAAATGGTAAAGAAAACTGGTATCCTGCATGAATATAATATTCCGCCTATCTAGCACATTTGGGTAGAATCCAATAATGTGTGATAACTCAACAATTTAGTACAGGAAACAAAATCTACAACATTCCTCTGAAATTTCACAGACTATCTAGATGGAACAGACCCATCTGAATGGCATTTTTTTCTTTTTCAGTAATATGTGAAGAATTCAGTTTTTCATGGTGGACACTCTGGGTTTGTGACAGATGCAAATTCAGATACGAATAAAACACAATTAAATGACTCAAATTCTTATGCTGTCCTTCCATAGACCTTATTTCTGCATGGGTCAGAGGAAAGTTGGTGTTTGACAACTGTGGATGACTCATCAGAGGAAGTTCTTACCATATGGATGTGCTTGCTGAAATAAAGCTGGGGAACAAAGCCAGTCTTTTTTCTCCCTGTGGGCTACTGAGGTTTCATTTTAGGAAATGGAAGTGTTAATGTGGACAAACTGTCCTGAGGTATTTATAGCATAATGTGTAGTTTCCTTAAACTGCCTTTGAACAAAGAATATTTGCATAGAAAATAAAATCTGAATTCCTTTCATTCTTGTGTCATCTGAACTGCAGTGTGTTTACAAAACCCATTTCACCCTGAGACACTTACATAATGTGGACTCAAGAGCTGTGTAGTGGTTTCTCAATTAATTTTAAGGTCTCTTTATAGGTTAAGCATATTACGCATTTATTATATTTATTGTAAACATTTTCTCCAAGATTACCATATGTTTTTTCTCTCTGCAGTGTTTTTTATTTTTTGATGGGCAATAAGTTTTCAATTTTTACATAGTGAAATATATGAATGTTCTTGTGACTTTTTAATACTCTGAAAGTCTTTCTCCATTCTAGGGTCATAAATATTTCCTGTAGATTTTTTTTTATGGTTTCCATTTAATATTCATCTCTTTAAGCAACTCGTCATTTGTTCTGTGGTAAAGAACAATGAGAATCTAATTTTTTTCCTAACAAGTTGACCATTACCTGCCATCTTTTTTTTGGAGAGGGTTTGTTATGGATCAAACCTAGGGCCTTACACATTCTAGGCAAGCACTCTACCACTGAGGTTCATCTTTAACCCTTACCTCATTTGTTGAACAAACCATTCTGTACTCATAGATTTGAGCTCTATAATAAATTACATCTTGTCTTAAATTGGGGTCTCCATTCTGGCGCTGTATTCTGTTCTATCAGTGTCTATCACTTCTTTGCTGGGAACCACAATGTTTTTATGATTATAGCTTCATAGTAGATTTTTGTGTTCGGTAGTAACTTTATAACTCCTCCCACCCCCCACAAATTCTTGGCTGTTTTCACCAATTTAACTCTGCCAAATGCATTTTAGAAAATCCCACTAGGATTCTGACTGGAGTTGCAAAACCCTGATTTTATATCCTTGCAATACTCAATGTTCTCATTCAGGAAAATGAAATATTTTTCTAATACTCAAATATTCTCTATGTCTATGTAAGTCTTATGTCTCTCAGTCAAGTTTTATAGTTTTCTTCATACAGGTCTTACATAATTGTTTATATTAGTCTAAATTTTTAATTTTTATGCTGGGAATCAGATGGAGTGGCTACTAACCCTAGAGAAATGTAAGTTATTCTTTTATCTGAGGTCACAATCCTAAGTATTTTTCATAAATCATGGATTGTCTTAGATTTGAAGAGAGGAAGCGAAAGGAAAAAGGATATGTGAGGATGAAGTAGAGTCTTACATGCATAGAGAGAAGATTCTCAACCTCCCAGGAGGGCTCTAAAGGTTAAAAATCATGCAACTGAAAGCACTGAGGGTAGTAAAAAAGAGAAATGATGTACTAATAAAGTAGTCAGAGTGATGACTCACTGCATTGGATCATCCTTGGGAAACCACCTACTAAGCAGAATTTAGCAGCTACAGTGTTATTTTTGGTATATGATTTATTGCTACTTCCCCTTGGAAAAAACAGAAAAATGATTAATCTTAGCTTCATAAAATACATAAAATTGGTCATCCTGGCAGACCCAGCCTCTCCTCAGGTAACAATGCTATTTCTAGAACAGGACAGGGCTCTGTGCCCTGTAAAGTCTTCGTTAAAACAAGACAGAAGCACTTCATGATGTGTAATGGAAAAGAGTATAAACCAGGAGATAGGAGACCCAGCTCTTAATGTTGGCTCTGTAACTGATTAACAAATCACTGAGTGCAGGCAGGCCTCTGCTTAGCCTCTGCTCACCTGTAAAATTTAGGTATCTCAGTTTCTGGCCCATCCTATATCATACATGAAAATGACATAAAAATAATAAGTCATGTGACTGAAGGAGTTAGGATTGCTGAGGAGTAAAATTAGCCTGCTCAGTAAAAGTAATGCTACAAATCAGGTAGCAAATATAACCAAATGCTCACTCATTCCAAAATTGTTCACTTTGTTTAATTTTGTGTTGCCTCCTTCTTTTCCCTTCTGTTGTTTCTTTTCTTTGCTTCCTTATGACTAAATATTCAAGGAAAATTCAATGTTACTGTGTTTTGGTCCTTTTTTTTTTTTTTTACCAAATCTCTATATTTAATTTACCCATGATATTCTACTGTGCTTCTACAAAGATCACTAGAAAACTTTAAAGATGATACAGTTTGGGAAATGACACATACAGAGGAAAATGTGTTTCCTTACTCAGTGCCCATGGCAGTACAGTTCATCAGTTACAACACCCCCCTCTACCTCTTCAACTCTTCTCTAATGTGGTCTTTTCCTTACAGGTGAAGACACTGAGGTGCTGAGAGACAAAATAACTAGGTGGACGGTTGTTTATCTGCTTGTTCATTCATTCATTTCTTCAGGGAATATTTACTGAGTGATGGATGCTGTTCTGGGTGCTAGGACTACAGCAGTACATGAAATCTATTTTCTGTTTCTGAATGTGTTAATAAATTGCTGTTAGAAGGTGTATTTCCCTGATCAGTAGCAGGTCTGTACATTTTTATTTGTGTTTATGAAACAGTGGTAATATAACTGTGATTTTCTACTCTCAGTTTCCTATACAGCCAGATGATGTGGCTTAATGAAAGGGGATAAAACCTATAGATACTACTTATTTTTCTAATCCTCACAAAAAATCCTGAAATATAGACATTACTATCCTCCAGCGAGAAACATAAGGCTGGGAAGAGTTTGTAATTTAGTGTGGTAAGATTTAATATTGTATATGATTTCTTATTGATACTATTTTCTCAAATGTTTAGATGCAATTTAGCACATTCAAATGTTATAAGACAAATATTACGGTCAATTGGCCTGGGAACAAAGTACTTAACTTATTTATGAAATAAATTTATAAGAATGATAAGACTGAAGGCATATGGTTACATTTATGATCCATCTGCATTACACATTCTCTAGAGAGGTAACATTATCTTCCACTCTCCCTTGTGTCTTTTTTTTTTTTTTTTTTTTTGAGACAGAGTCTCACTATGTAACCCAGGCTAGCCTGGAGCTTTCTTACTTTTCCAGGCTGGCCTCAAACTTGTGATCATCCTGCCTCATACTCCCAAATGCTGTGACTACAGGTGGTTGCCACCACGCCCAGCTTATCTGCTATATTTTTAAAATTTGTAACTATAAGAGAAAGATATAACAGGTCAAGGTTTTAAGTTACTCATACAAATAAAACAGCATTTGGTTAAAAAAAAGTCAAATGTCTGTAAAAATAATAATTACAATAAGGTAAAAAAAGAAAGACTGGAAATATGTGTTAAATATGTTTATATAATATATAACTATTGTGTATGAATAGATATAAAAGGACTAGAAAGGATATACTGAAAATGTTAAGACATATATCATTTACCTATGGATTACAGGTTATTTTCATCCTCCCTTTTTTTTTTTTTTGACTCTCTATATTCTCCTGAATCAAAATTTCCAAAATTTTGCTAAAACATTAGTTTTTTTCACATGAAAAATACAATAAAAGTTGTTCCAAATAAAAAGCAAAAATGTAGCCATGTGTTTATGTGTCTAAACTTAAGGTCTTAGAAAAAGATGAAGATGCAGACATTAAAAAACACAAAAAGCTTTGAGAAGTAGCTATCTGGCCACTGGAGACTGTCAGGTTAGATGAGGTTTCATAGGTTCCAAACAAAATGGAAGATTTAAATGACTTCCAGACATTTTACTCAAAAATTGCTTTAGGATTTAGAAAACAATCTGGATAGTTTGACTTCTTGAGCATCCTTGGTAATCTTAGAATTGTAACTGAGGGACACATTTTTCTTGAAAATCAAATTTAGATACTTTCAATTAAAAAAAAAACCTTTTGACTACTTTTGACTAGATTAAAATGCTGAAAGGAAGTTTAAGGAAGTCTGTAAGAGTTTTTAACTAAGATCTTTAAAAAAAGAAATTGTGCAGATAAAAACTAGTGAAACCTAAAAAATGGTGAGTAGGTAACTCTTTTCCATAATAATATTAAGTGCAGTTACCAAGTGCTTACTGTAGAACAGGGGCTGCTTTACTCTATTTTAATACCCAAAGGGTGCCAAAAAGTGTATACACATATTAGGACAGAAACTTTCAATTTTGCTATTTTAGGAATGCATTGTATGCTTACATTCATTTGATTAACCCTATCTTTTGAGAAAATGTCATACTACATATTGGTACTGTTATTCAATTCAACTTCAAAAAGTAATACATAGATAACATCTCTTAAAATGTGTATACATATTTTTGGCATCTCCAAGTATTATTTCAATTAATTCTAACAATATTCTACTAAGTAAATGTTGTTGTTTGTTGTTGTTGTTGTTGTTGTTAGGTGCCGTCCAGTCAGTTCTGACTCATACTGACCCTCTGTTCAACAGAATGAAACACTCCCCAACACTGTGCCATGCCCAGCACTATTGTCAGTGCTTTTCTGCTACTCATAGGGTCTTCAATGGCGCATTGTTTTGGGAGTGGATTACCAGGTATCAGACTGTAAAACTCTAATTCTACATAATCAATAGCTAAGAGTATAGCCAATGGTATTTACATAGGGTGATCTCCTATTTTTGGAAAGTCAATAAAAAGTGAGCCGTGAGATAAGTTTAAAAATTTGAAAGCTTGTACTAGATTCATTCATCTCAGCTAATTAAGGACCCTTTAAGACTTAAAAACAATTATGGGTGAAAGTATTTAATATATTACAAATAGCATTTGGTATAATTTGATATTAAACGCTATGTGCAATACTCATAAAATGTATTTCCAGTGGTGTAATTTTGGCACATAACAGATACTTTACTTTGGTTTTACATGTTAAAACGTCTAAAAGACATTTTGATTTTCTCTCTATGCAATTAAACTGTTCTTTTTTAAATTAATTTACCTAAATATTTCAATAATATATTTTTTTTGCAGTACAGGGGGGCTAAGCCCAGGGCCTTGAGCATACTTTGTACACGCTCTACCACTGAGGGGTATCCCTAGCCCCCTTTTTATTTTTTAAACTCAAGACATGGTCTTGCTAAGTTACACAGGCTTCCTCTGGCCTTGAACCTGCGATCCCCTTACCTCTGCCTCCCAAGTTGCTGGGATTACCAGTGTCTGCCACCATGCCAGGCCCCCAAATAAACTTTTAGTACATCTTTTGCATTATTTTGTTAGCATTAACACTGTTTCTTAAATAAATGACTTATTGCAAAAGATGAACCTGGCACCTAGAAATAGGAAGGCCCTGCAATAGAGAGGAGCTCTTGTAGGGTATGCACTGAGCAGCTGATTGACAGCACTTTATCAACCCCACGTCTTACCACCGAACAAAGGCTGTCTTCCATCTTACTGACTAATTTGAGGCAAACCTTCATGGTACCTTTGCCCAATGCCCAGATAGAAGGACGGTTCACAGCAGATATGGTGTCTGCCTCACTGAGTTCTGTTCTGTGCCTGCTCTGATGGACAGCAGGACAACATCCCTGTGTGGACCCTCCAGGGAGGGTAGGAACCCCAGTTCTGCTCTGACAATGACTGGCTATGACCCGTGGGGGCAACATTAACTCTGTACCTCCGTTTCTTTACTCTATTCCAGGGGTGAGGCTCCTTGTATGCCTTGAAGGAACATTTATATGCTAAGGAACTTATATGCTAAGTTATAACAAAGATGTGCACAAATCAAACGTGTTATCCTTACCAGTGCTTGAAAATGCCTTTTGACACTCAGAGTTAACCAGCCATTGGATGCTAATGATATGCAAAAAGTGATAAACTTTTGCTTTTCAAGCAGAGTCACCATATTTTATGGAATCTAAGATGCCACCAATTGATTGTAATTTGCATCCTGATTTTGAAATGATCAAATGTGGAAAGATAATGAACATCTTGTTGTTTGTTATTGTTGTTAGGTGCCATGGAGTCAGGTCCAACTCATAGTGACCTGACTATACATAGTGTATACGCTGTGTATACATATACATAGTGTACAACAGAAGGAATACTCCCTAACACTGTGCCATGGTCAGCACTATTGTCAGTGCCTCTCTGCTATTCACAGAGTTTTCAATGGTTGATTGTTTTGGGAGTGGGCTTCTGGGTCCTTTTCCCAAGCCTATAGCACTCAATATTCCCATGGATCTCCCATTCAAGGACTAACCAGGCCTGACCCTGCTTAGATTCTGAGATCAGATGGATCAGATGCCAGGGTGGTATGGCAGAAAGCAATGAACATCTTAGAAACACTGAAATGTGGTAGAAGAGCTGGTAAAACTGCAACAGCTATTTTTGTTGTTGTTACTGGGAGGTGGTGAAATGCTTCAAGTATACTGTATTCAGACTGTCACTGATGTTCCTCTAGAACTTATGTTTTCTATTTCTGGATAGATCCATTTAATTTTTATTCACTGAATACAGATTTACTGAACATTTTTTTCTACTCAAAGTACTAAAAACCACCTTCAAGCTTTGGTGAACATCTATGTACAACTGATAGTCTAGAGTTCTCAAAATAAAGAAAATAAACATGAGACAGACTTTGCTAAACACTTCTTGGTTACAACATGAATTTCTTGATAATCCATGAATGCAGGAACATTATCAAATATTTGTTCTGGAAAATTCAGCAAAAAGGACTATGGGGCACACTTCTACAACATAACTTCATGATCAGACCCCCAGATTCTTTTGTGTATTAGTGGTCTGAGGAGCAATGTTAGGAAACTGACAAAAATAGTCTCAATTAAAGGCCAGTCATTTGCTTCCCTCAAGAAAAGCTTTCTTGCTCAGCAGTATTATTGGAGAGCATAGTTTGGTGCTTAAAGGCTTCCTGTTCTCACTGGAAAATTGGAGTCAGTGTCTAAGGCACTACCACCATGCTAGCCTCGGGCCTCATGATCACATCAACTGTGCAGGCTTACACTGCATTGTACAATTTCCTTTGTCTTCCCCTCCTTTTCTGTAATTTTTTTTGTTTCATTGTTATGGGTATTGACAGTTTCTGGTTTCTTTCGTTTATCAACGGTTTCCTTTACCACAGCCTCAATTCCTTCTGCTGGAAGGCTGG
This sequence comes from Pedetes capensis, assembly GCA_007922755.1. Lineage (NCBI taxonomy): Eukaryota > Metazoa > Chordata > Mammalia > Rodentia > Pedetidae > Pedetes > Pedetes capensis. Next base: position 15,192 of record VMDO01002835.1, read on the forward strand.
CATGATTGGAAGCTGGAAGAAAAACCACAACTGAATAGCCTGGCACTTACTTTAACAGTCATTTCCAACCACAGATTAATACTGTTACTGGATTTGACTAACGGCTCTCAATCAGCCCAACTGTCATCACTTGAGAACATGCAAGCCAGTTTAAGACACAGGGGGAATGTACGCAAACCTAAACCATGGTATAGTTTTACCAACTGCTCATCTTCTCAACCAAAAGCTATTGCTCTGAATATCCTTTTCCTGGTTCTCCTTAATAATTTGTATAATGAGTGGGCCAGGAGATAAAACACCCCCCTCCCAATCATCCCCAAGCTGGAGACTTAATTTAGCTGGTCAGGGTTGCCATGGCCACCAGCTGGTGTAAGAGGGCACACAGCTCAGCTGCTCAAGGAACATGTGTGTATCCTGTACCTTGCCCTGCTCACCTTTGGGAACTGCCTAGCATCTTGTTAAGGAGCTGGCATCAAAGCCTAAATGGAAGGAGGCCTTCTTAGAAGCTTGGGGTTGATAATGGTGGTGCTCACTCAGTGCTAGTTTATCACAACCAAGAACCAGGTTTTTCCTCTGTAACATTTACTCTTGACACTGTAGACAGAGGCCTGGGACAGCTGATAAGATTTTCACTAGGTACTAAAAGAGGATGATATGTGATCCGGTGTATGACTGGCTCAACTAAAATCAGATTCTATCTTGACTGGAGTTTTTTACATAAATGAAATATACTCCCTGGTTCAACTAGATAAGAGAGTGAAGGATCTGGGGAACTCTTAGTGATCCCCGTCTTTGGGTCCTGACAGAATCTAATGTACACATAAAGAGAAGAGGAAATGAATGACTATTCCTTCTTTTCTTTCTTTTCTGAGATGAGGTCTTGCTATGTTGCCCAAGGTGGTCTCGAACTCCTGGACTCAAGCAATTTTCTCATTTCAGTCTCACAAATCCTGACTAGAGGTGTGCATTCCCATGCTTGGCTACTACTACTTTCTGGCTAGTAACTGCTGGGCCCTACTCTGTGTGTTTGAAACAAATTAATCCCAGTCTTCCTCCTTTAATATGTCCCTGATGAAAAATAAAATAGAAAAATCTTTCTGGAGGGCATCATGTATCAAAAGTCTTAGGCTTTTCAATATTCTTTACCTCACTATTCTAGTTCCAGAAATTATTGCAAGGGAATAGTGAGAATGCAGAGAACTTTGATTATGGAAATATGCATTGCAGCCTTGCTTCAAGAAGTCTTGCAAATTTCATTCAGTTGTCAAATATTTACTACATGCCTACCATGTACTAAGCCTGCAGCCTTAGCAACGTGGTGGCTGATCCCATCAGATCTCGGAAGCTAAGAAAGGTCAGGCCTGGTTATTACTTGGATGGCACACTGCCTGGGAACACCAGGTACTATAGGCTTGGGAATAGGACCTGGCAACCCACTCCCAAAAATCAATCCACCATTGAAAACTCTATGAACAGCAGAGAAGCACTGACAGTACTGTTTTGCCTGTTGTACTTAGGGTAGCTATGAGTCAGACACCAACTCGACAGCACCTAACAACCACCACCACCATGTACTTGGGAATATTTAAATACAAAGAAAGTCATGATTTATTTTTATATGAGAAAAACAGATTATAAAAACTATGATCTCATTTTCTGAGAAAATTAAAATATTAGACTGCATAGAGAAAAGTTGAAAAACACTTATTAAGCCACTAATAATGATCATTTCTAGGTCATTGGGTTATTGTCTATGTTTTTCTTCTTTCCTTATTTTTTAAAAATAAGTATTTTGCAGAGAGCTCTTTTGAGACTATGTAAATCTGATTGGTATCAAATTTTCACTTGCCAGTTTTAGCATCCATTGATGATGTTTAACTCCACGGTTTCTGTATTAGATTTACCAGCTGCCATTCCACTCTGAGTAAAAGTTTCTCTTTTCTCCTATTTCTTTACACCAGTATGAACTCACAGGTTTTTATCTTATTCAGTGGGGTATAATCCTTTAATACAATTATGTATTTTAATGCTTAGAAGATCTCAAATTTGTCCAGTAATCCCTTCAAGTGAAATCCTGTGACTTTCTGATATGTGTACATTATGTTTTGAGCTTTTTCTTATGTTCTGGCATAACCAGATGCTTTATCTTGTACTGTGTGCTCGTATTTGTATTTTAAAAATGTTCTAAAAATAACTGTGCATTACTTTTATTTAATGAGACAACACTGCTTACATAAAAATTTTACATAGAAAGTAATCTGTATAAAGTATGCCTTTTATATAAGATTATATATTTATTTATTTATTCATTCCAGTACTAGAAGGTTGAACCCAGGGCCCTTATGTGTACTTTGCAAGTGCTCTACCACTAAACCGTATCCCTAACCCCTTTTAAAAATGTTTTATCTTGAGACAGAGGCTCACTAAGTTATGCAGGCTATCTCTGGGCTTGAACTTGTGATTCTCTTTCCTCTGCCTCCTGAATTCCTGGGATTACAGGTGTGCATCACTGTGCCTGGCTGCAAGATTATTTTTAAAAGTCTAGACTGCTGAAGAAATATTATGAAAAATGAGGCTGCTTTTGAATTCTACTTGAGATGGAAGAAGGAGCACAGGTCTTATAAAGGGAGCTGTGTCCACTGAGATCATTAGATGTGTAAGTTATTGCTCTTTTCTTGACTAGAACTAGGGAGCCAGTCATACAGCCTAAGACATGAAAGGGAGCAGTTAAAGTACATTCTGTTCAATTAATTCATGTTTCATACCCACATATTTTCTTGTTCCCCACCTCAGAACACTGCATAGAAGAATGGTGAGACAGAGTCATTCTGATTGAGTTTCTTCCTGCTGACTGTCTGGAGTTTCCCTATGAGCTGGTGTGAGGTAGTTCTTCCTGTGGCTCAGAACAGGACTGTCTATGAGGGCCTGGGGACTGCACTCTAGATTCTGTGAGGTCATACTGGAAACAAAGGGAGACCAACTCCTAGCCCCCAACTCCTTGTCTGGGAGTTAACAAACCCCTGACTCTGGAAAGCCCTGCCCAGTTTCTTTAATTTTATTAGATGGGTTTCCAGAAACTCACTTGCATCCTCAGCCTTTTGCTAGACTCCACAACCAGCTATAGCCTTTAGAGTGATGGTGGGAGAGTGGAGGGAAAGGGCCATAAAAAGCCCATGTGGTGATTAGTCATTACTTCACCACTGAGTCACTGGGCCGTGCTGCCCAGTCTGCTGTGACCCAACTTCAAGCTTTGTGCCTAGGCTTGAGGAGCTGCCTAGAACTCTGGCACTGCAGCACCTGAAGCTTTTTGACTCTGAATTCTCTCAGATCTGACGCTATACCTCTGTCAAGAAGCCACCTTTATCCTGTTCTAGAAAAGTGCTTTAACAATATGAACAACAATAATCATGGCTAAGTTTTACTGAGTGGCAACAACAACAACGTGCAATGCACAAGACAAAGTCAAGTGCTTTACATGTACTGTTTTATTTAACCTCACTCAGATTGCCATTATATGGTAGCTACACTTAATTTTCTCATTTTACACTTGAAACTGAGGTGGAGAGATGGTTAATCATGAGTCATCATCATCTGGCTAAGAACTGATAAGAGACCAAATTAATCTTATTAGTTCTAGTTAGCTGCAAAACTGGTTCTCACCACCACTTCACTATACTGCATTCTTCAGATACAACTGTGGAACTATTAGTGGAGGTGAAATTCAGACTGAATAAAAGTTCAGGTTTTTCTCAAAAAAAAATCAATGAGTGGAAACACTGGTAAGCTTGGAGTTGAGACCCAGTCGTGCCCTTTAGTTGATTGTGAGAAAAAGGTGATCCTGAGAAGCCTGCCAAATCTATACAGAACTCAGAACTAGTGGGCCCGATAGCACTTGTAGTTCATTCATTCAGCACATTTGGGGTCTGTGATGTGCTCTTCATTGTGCTGAGTGTGTTGTGGGGCTTATAGTTTAGGGAAAAAGAAAGACGATTATTAGGTAAGTAGTGAGTGTTATGAAGAAAATAAGTGACTCTAGGCTGGCAGTTCGCTCAGTTGGTAGAGCACTGCTTTACAGTCTCTGAGGTCCTGGGTTCAATTCCCAGCACCACAAAAATCTTAGAAGGACTTGGCAATCCACTCCCAAGGCAATCCTGAAACAATCAGCCATTGAAAATTCTCTGAGGGTTGCTATGAGTTGGACACGACTCGACAGCACCTAACAACAACTAAGTGGGGAATGATAAGTGAACAAGAAAGGCTTCTTTAGGATGACATTCAACTTGAAGGATGAACCAGAGGAGGCAGGCCAAATGAGGTCTCTGCACTTTCTCTTCATCCTTGGAGTACTTTTCAAGGGTATCACTTGGGTTCTGTTAAGCAAGTAAACCACTATTTTACAATCGACATTCTTTATCACTAATGCTTTCATTCACCCTGTTCAAAACATCACAAATATGATATAAATGAGATTTTCACTATTTAGTCTAGTCCTTCTTTTCTTTTTGGTCTCATTCTTTTCTTTTACTATAGAAGAATCACTTTGGAATCAAGGCTAAGAGGAAAGGTCTCTTTCTCAGAGTTCATCCAAGTGTAGTATTTGTTTTTTCCTTGTGGAATTGTCCTATCAGCTTTAGGAAAGATGATGAGAAATATGACATGGGCCCCCAGAGGGTCATACGGAAAACAAAGTCAAACTTGCTATTCATGTGGGCCCACAGGGGGGGAGTGGAAGACAAAAAGCAGAGAATGGTGTCCAGTTCTTCCTCTCAGTGCTGTCTGTGCATGGGCAGATGTGGCACTCAACCTAAAACCAAGGGGATTTTTCAACCAGCACCGGTAAGTTCTGATCCACCTTCCTCGTATTTCTGAAAAGTGGCAATTTTACTATCTCCCAGATAGAGATACTGAGAGTTCACTGATAGCAGCAGCATGGAAGAACTGGTGCCCTTCTTTGCTATAACTGACTGCATTTTCTCTGGGAGAACAGAAACTCCCTAAGGATTTGTGGGGTTGGGATAAGGGGCCATTTACAGTGAAGAAGGGAGTATTTTTGATGTTTAGAGAACTTGAATCATGACTATTTTCTTAAGTACGAAGGCTGTGAAAAAATGGCTGTGTATTCTCTTCACTGAGGAATTTGATAGTCGGAACCCCTCTAGTCCCAGGTTTCCAGAAATCTATTTTTTCCTCCATCATAATGGTTCCTTTAACTACTGAATAATTAACCCTAATGACTAATCTAGACTTATAGGAAAAAGGCTTGTTAATTTTGCCCCTGATTCATGTAATAAGTGCAGGACATGTTAAGTAATATGTGTAGTCTGGAAAGGCCAGGATTCTTTTCCCAAGGCCTGGGCCAACCTGCAAAGAGAAAGGCGAGCTTGTACTCTGCCTGTTGTAACAGCCGTCTTATTGTTTCACACATTTCTGGGACCTTAAGAGGTTTCTCCCATCACACAGAAGAGACATGGACCAGCCTTGCTCTGCATGCTAACTGCCAGAGGAATGCTACACCAATTGACAAAGCTGTCCCCATCCCAGGCTGCCAGTGTGGGCCTTCAGATTGTAAGGCCACAGGGGCAGATTTGAGGCCTGGTGCTGCGATGCCACACTGCTGCATGTCCAAAGAGGCCAGCAGCCAGGCAGATCGCTTTCTGGGTAACAGCCTGGCCACCTGTCTGGGAAAGAAGACAAATCGCATTTCACAAAGTTTGGCATGGAAAACAAATGGTCCACCCCCACATCCAAAAGCACTTGAGTGGCAGAAGGAAAAGGACAGACCCCAAATGTGGATATAAAAATGGACCACTTTGAGGATGAACCTTCTGCTTATGTTGGTTTTGATTCTATGGTATTTTCATCCAGCTCTCACCAATTTTAAGCCGTATTTACAGTTCCCAGGGTCTTAGGATAATTCTTTTAATGAAGTAACGCAATGCCAAAGAAATGGCATCACAGGGCTTTTCCCTTTCCTGCTTTTTAAAGGCCATCAAAGCCATCATTCCCAAACATACTCATACAGGAAAAAAGATGAGGCTTATCTTGTTTTTAAGCTATTGTGTTACCAGCATTTCAATGGCACCAGCAAGATAAGTAAATGCTTGCAAAATAAGGTCTGACCCAAGCTTCACCTGATATGCAGTTTCTATCTTGCTGAGTGCACATGATAATAAGATTTCAAACTCATCATAAGAAACCAGAGTTCCGTCCAGAAGTGTACTTCTACAATGCTGGGAGGCTCCTGATTACTCTGCAGTGAAGCCACCGTCACAAACAGGATTTCCTAAAGAGGTCTGAGGGCAAGGAAGCTTCATTCTAACTTTGGCTCTGCCATCTGGGCAGCCCTGCTGCTCCTCCCTTACTGTAAACAGACAGACAGTTCGGGGGACTGGGGAACACTCCTTCCTATTGTTCCTTAGGCCTCTTACTTCCCTTTCATCTTTGGTAATAGCTGGAATTAATGAGTACATTGGATGACCTTCTAAGTCTTTGCTCCTGCGTTTATTTACTTCATGTGGACTCCTTAGCAAGGCTCCGTCTTTGGCTTCCCTCACCTCAGCTGTATTTGCCTGAAGGTGTGGCTTCCTTTCTGTATGCTGTTTACCTGAATGGAAAAGGAATCATAGAGACATGGAATTCTTATAGCCCGACAGTGATTGTGAATCCAAGTCACCACTTCCCAACTTACACCCTCCATTCTAGTCAGATCTTGTTCTTCCAAGAATACACTATTTCTGTAGCTTGCTTCATGAAGTTCTTGTTAAATATCCAATTAAAAATCCCTAAAAGCTACCTCAGGATGAACTTTATGAAACCTTTTATTCTAAACCAGTTCAAGGTAATATTTAACTTCTCTAAGCTCTTATTGTTGCTGCTGTTGGGGGCTGGGGTTTAACTTAGTTAATAGAGAGCTGCTCTGCACTCTCTGAGGATCTGGGTTCGATGCCTAGCACTGCACAAACGACAAAAGGACATGGCAATCCACTCCTGAAGCAATCCTGAAACAATCAGCCACTGAAAGCCCTATGAGGATCACTTTGAGTCAGACCCAACTCGATGGCACCTAACAACAACAACAACAACAACAAAAACAAAGCTCTTGTAGTTTTAAAATCTGTACCACATAGCTTAGTACTTACACACACAGTCTAGTACTGCTTGATATGTATTATATGCTAACAGATTGTATATATTTCTTTTATTTGCTCATTTAGACTATAACTCCCTGGGGCTTGGTCTTTCACAGAATAATCCTAAGCACCTGGTTTTCCAAAGAACTGAAAATCTTATTCATTGGTTAACTGAGAGAAGAACCCCAATACCCCTGTTTTAGTAATCTTTATTTCCTTATGAGGCAAGTTGGTTGACTATGTAAGTGTAAACAGAACTACTCAAAGGAGTAACACTAGGACCAGTATTGATTTAATATGCTTATATAGTTTAGATTAATAAAATGACATAAAATCTCTAAGTTAAAATTAAGTGCTTCCTTGGAATATAAAATCAAAAACTGATTTAAAAATTCTTGAGGTTGTGTGATTGGAGAAGAAATGAGGCAAAACTGTTTTGAGAAAGGCAAAGATGAAATAATGCGTTTAGCCCATTCTATGTCAAAGGCAGGCTGGGACTTAGCTCAGTTGATAGAGCGCTGCTCTGCAGTTTCTGAGGTCCCAGGTTTGATTTCCAGCACTGCAAAAATGGGAGAAGGATGTGGCAATCCACTCCAGAGGCAATCCCAAAATAATCAGCCATTGAAAACCCTATGAGGGTTGCTATGAGTTGGATGCGACTTGATGGCACCTAACACCACTACTATGGCAAAGGTACTCAGATTGGTAGCCTCTGGACTACAGACAGGCTGTAAAATGTTCATTCATTCCTCACTTTTTTACCTGGTGGTCATTTTATGTCATGCTCTATACAGAAGTGAGCAAAATAGACATGCAATTGTGAACTGTGGTGTGAGCTAATTCGAAGAAGAAAAAAACCCCAGGGTGCTATGAAAATGAATACCAGAGGGCATTGATTTTATTCTAGGGCAGGGAAGGCCTTTCTGAGGAAATGAGATTTATAATGAGACATGAGGGATGAGATAGAGCAGCTAGAATGTGATTTGGGGTAGGTGGGTGGGAAGAGCTCTAGGTAGATGACTCTGGGAACTTGAAGGCACTGCTATCATTATGGCTTTTGCATGGCAATGCCAAGAACTTGTGGATTCTAACAAGAAGATAGAAAATTCATATACTCATTTGACAAATTTTTACTGAATGTTATGTGCCTGATACAGTTCTATGCTCTTCTGATATCCATTTAAATAAAACAAAGGTCCCTGCTCCTGTGGAGTTGAAGTTCAATCACAAGAAATGAAAGCACTAACTTATATTCGCCTGCAGCCATAGCCCTGTGGCATCCAATCCCGTCAGATCTCGGAAGCTAAGCAGGGTCAGGCCTGGTTAGTACCTGGATGGGAGACCGCCTGGGAACCCCAGAAGTTGTAGGCTTGGGAGAAGGACCTGGCAACCCCCTCCCAAAAATCAATCTGCCACTGAAAACCCTATGAACGGCAGAGAAGCACTGGCCATAGTGTTTCCCCTGTTGTACAGAGGGTCACTATGAGTCAGATACCGACTTGATGGCACCTAACAACAACTTATGTTCATCTAAATAGTTGCAGGTCTGGCTGCAGATCTTGGATGTGTATGATGAAACTAAAACTGTTTCAGAAGGAATGGAGGGGAGAGCTGTTAGCTGTTGGGAGAGTATTCTCCCTGTTCCTTGTGTTTTTGCACATCTTATGAGTAGAGGTATGGACTGACTTTGTCCCACACTAGATTTTTAGATGAATGTCCTTGGAAGATAGAGATAGTGTCTTTCTGGAGCACAGCAGGTTTTTACTCTTCAGTATAATAATGGGACCTTGCTGGGGCAAATGACCCATTGCCAAAGACTCAAGTTGCCCAAGCTTGGCGTTTCTCTTCTTTAACACAACTGGTTATGTGTTGTGCAGGTGTTACTGGGCCCTCTTCCTATGTTCCTAGGGAGTCTGGTACAAATGCTAATATTCTGGCCACAGTTATTGCTGTGCATAATAAACTGTCTTTTGTCTGTAATTCCAGAGCCTTGTGTCTTCTGCCAGCATCCGTAAACTGGCAGACTAGTGTGTTAGCTAGTAGAGGAACATCTCCTATCCTTCACAGCTTTTGACATTAGTCAAATGAGAGACCAAAGAAAGGGATTTTTCTAGTTTAGAAAGAAAAAGACCAAGGGAGGAAAAAGGCTGATGTCTATAAAATCAGTAAGAGTATAAACATCATTTACATCATGAATATCATCCTGAATATCAAGTCCAAGGTCAATCTCTAACTTTGAGAGGTAAGTTTTAGGACAAAGGAAAGGAATTTCTTCACACAGAGGATGCTAACCTTATAGAACTTACCATCTCAATAAATGGTGTGGGTGAAAAGCTCAAATTATTTTATAAAAAGCCTCACTAAGCTTATAAATAATAGACCCAGAATGCCTGACACAATGCATATTTGATAACCTGGTCTTTGCAAAGTGGAGGGTCATGCCCTTCTGCACATGATTTCATTATCACTGTCACAGGACTATTGCAGAAAGTCATTAAGTATCCTTACAAGGGCCCTTTTAATCTACAGAGCAAGAATCAGACTTCACTGCTTTATCTAATTGAAATTTTTACTATGGATTAACATATTTAAGTACATATATTTGAAATCTATAACTATAAAATCTCCTTTATCACAAGCAATAGTTCATAATAATCTTAATTCATAAATGTTACATAGTCTTGGTAAAATGAGCTCTTATTTTGGGCAGCCGTTTTTCAAATTGGATGTGCAGAATGCTTCCAGGAAATTTTGAGGCATATCTTGAAAAAAATGTTTCATAGTCAAATATGTTTGGGGAGCAATGAACTATGTATCTGTAAATTCAAAGTTTATATTAATGATAAGATCGCTGTGAGGTCCTGAGTGCAGAAAACTTTGTTTAACCTAGCATTTCCCAAACTAATTTAGTAATGATTGAACATTTTACAGCATGCCTACTATCAATTCATGAAACACTATCCATGAAACAGCAGAAAGAGAAATTTTCTTTAAGGTGATAAAAATGAAGATTTATATAGTAAGGAATATGCTGCCATATTGTCAGTATTATCTCATTAATCTGAAATGGAAAATGTTAGTAGGGACAGAGGGTGAGACAGAAAGGGTTGACAGTTGACTGGATGTCCCGGTTTGGCTTTCTTATATAAGGGTGGTTAGGCCAACTCTACTTTGGAGGATTTTTGGGATCAAGTATTTTTTGAGTCTATGGAGCCAAAGAGCCCCAATTTCAGGAATATTCCCATGCTTCAGGAAAGGTCAGCAATCATAATTACAGCTAACTCCTACTGCTTCCAATCAATGTGCTAGGTGCTATCTTGAGTGTTTCTGCACTAAATTCTTAAAACAAAGCACAAGAAAGGTAGTCACATTATCCATTTTCACAGAAAAGGAAACTGAGGCATAGAGAAGTAAGTAGTCCACAGCTAAGAAGCCAGTAAGTGGAAGGAGGGCTGGGATTTAAACCTAGGCAGTCTGGTTCCACAGCATCAATTCTTTTGCTCAACTACCTTTGGAATTACAGTATGTATTAGTGAATTTCCACATTACCAGTGTAACTTGCTTCATATCACAAGCAACCCACTGTACCTTCTAGTTGGGGTAAAGCCCTGTGTAGT